>JALDNG010001682.1:0-51855 GCA_024349245.1 Neodontobutis hainanensis
GTGCTTTTTCATTTTAAAGATGAGTTTAATGTTGTTTCCTGTTATTTTTCACATTACTATATTTCTGACTTGTTTTGCGGTCTGAGTATGAGACAAATAGCCGGGGTAGTTTAAGCTGGCTTTATAGTTAAGCAGTGACAATGATCTAGCTTGGATTATCCGATAGATGATGAAACACTAAAAACTTGGAACTGGTGAGGCATGGCTGTGTTAGACCAATGTTGATTATGACTCACTGAAATGCAGTCATCTGGCTCTTCTTACCAACCCAAGCATCCAGTTTTGCTCACGAAGACAAAAAAATATATCTATATACCAAACTATCACCACTTGGGGTAAATGAGTTATACCCACACACACCCATTACACATTCCCAACAAAGGATGCCCCCTTTATCTCCTGTCCACAAAGACACAAAGCAGACCAGTACTCCTTTGAAACACAATCCACCACTTCAAATCCTGGACTGCTTACGTACATCCTACTTATTCTAAACATCAGCCATAAAACATCTTGTTTGTATCTTTTCATCTATTTTTTACCCCCTCTGCCCTCTCCCTGCTCACAGTGAATCACTAACACCACTTACATACAAAAAAAAAAGATGACAAATAGTAGCAATGCAACTGCAGAAAAACACTGATTGTATGAAGTTAACCCTGGATTCAGTTCAAGCTATGAAAGGAGATGTAAATAGATGTAATGAAAGCGGTGATTAGAGAAGTTCATGGTCACGAGTCTCTTCTTAAAAATCTCTTTTATTGACTCTGCCTTTTGAGTAAATGTAAAATATTGATGTCTCCTTAGTCCTAGTTTTGGACTGGTTCTTTGTTTACAGTGACCCACTTCTCACATTGATTATGAACAATGCCTGATGGGAGAAGCAGAGGAGAATGAGTGCGGAGAGGAGATCTAAAGCTCCTCATAAACACAAATCAGCTCCATAATAAGTATATGGCTCAAACAAAACCGGCCAATCTTAATGTTTATCACTTGAGATGTTCTGGATATTTATTTCCTGGCGTGGCCATAGATTCTAATCAACAGAGTTGACCATTTCTACATTCTCAATGACTGATGCTAAGAAACCAGCTAAGACACATTTTTCCATTCATTTTTGAAAAAGTATAACCTAACATTTATTCATGGTACAATAAAGTTTACGTTACCTAACCTTACCAATTCAGCAAAGTGACCTTTTTCTTATTCTAAGCTAGTAATGAAGTACTTAAGACAAGTCTTGGTCTCTTCTTTACTCGACCTTGTCTCAATATCATTTATCAAGACCATCCAAGTCCACAAATAGTTTGTTTTTCCACATCATTCTTGTGATTGAATAAAAACTCATCATTATTTTATATTTAGTTAAGTCTTGCTCCAATTCTGCCTTCTTCACCAAACACTAACCCTCCATTAGGTTGGATCTGGTTGAAAACCGCAATTGGACTGTTTCACAACTGGTCCCGGCTGTCTCATTGTGTCTTGACCTGACAGGGCTTCATCCCAGTCAATGACTCTTGACTAGAACTACTCTCAGCTTGGCTCAAAAAGATTCAGCCGCCTTCCCTTTTCCCCTTGTCTCATTCCCCTCCTCATCACCATTCATTTCTTTCATCTTTCAATCCTCCATTTGGTCTACATCAGAACTGCCAAAGATCAGAGCAGAGGGGCACTAGATAAGAGGCTATGACAGGCAGGGATCGCAGTCAAACACAAGTTATTTTAACATTTCATGACATGAGGTTTTTTATAAGCTGCTACATAAGTGAATGCAGTTTTCAGCTGGCATTGCTGCATGTGGCTCACAGCAAAGTTGGCATGTGATCACATAGAAGCCGACACAAACAACACATGGACTAGTATGTGTGTGCCGCACAGCATTCATAAATATCGAGCAGTAGAGTTGGGTGTAAGAATTACACTTTTTCTGTCTAGTCAATGAAGGCCTTGATAAAGTCATGTTCCAGTGACAACAGATGTAGTATTTGTCAAAAGTGGCAAAGGTTTATGACAGTAGTTCAGCCGTATTAGTTTATGCAAAGACATAAAGAAAACATTCAAAGCATTGTTTAACAGTTTATTCTCTGGCATGTTAAAATTATTGTAAGTACGAACAAAGTTAGGCTTTACCAATATGCACACTTTCATAATAGTTTCTGTCTTGATCTTCTTACCAGAGCGTCATTGCGACATGTGTTTTGTCAATGGAGACCGACAGATTTGAATAGAGCTCAGTTTAACAACCAATGTGTAGCGGCTAACAGGCTAGCAGAACATTGTGAACACTGCCTCCTGTTTGAGGTAAAACAAGGTTAATACCCTTATAAAAGCCTTCTGAGGACAACCATAGCTAACCCTTTAAGAGCACTTGACATGACATCTGACTCCGAGTGCTGCAGAAGAAGCATACAGCTGGTGGATGAACTTTACACATGAGAAAACCTTCCATAAAACAAGACACATGAAAATAAATGCATAGGAGCTGTTAAACGTACAGCTTCAACTTGTTTATTTTAAATAAAAGGGATCAAAATGGAGCCAAATTCAAGCTATAACATCATTAGTGCTCTGACGGAGCATGTTTGCCATAAGAAGAGTGAGGTGGAAAACTTCCCTAGAGAAAGAAAGATGTTGTGTATCCTCATCTGCAACAAGTTACACTAACATGGCCATGGCACTATCCTGTCAGATTGGAAAAATACTAACATTATTGGCAAGTTTTGATGTGGATCTGTTTTCAAAATGGACAAATTAGAAACCTAAGTAACCACACATTAGGATTACAGATGATCTGCCTTTATCTCACATTCTTCACAAAGTCCGCTCCAAGAAACACAGCACAAATCACAATGAAGATGAATGTCACTTCCACACAACCATATCTAGACAAAAATATTTATCTCAGTGCTATTTCTAATAACATACTTTAAATTTAATTTGTTTTCATAGAGTCTCGGAAGCTTTTTATTTTATTTCTCAGATTTAAGACGCAACCACTGCTCCACTGTAAACTGGACATACTGCCACTACATGTGTGTGAAAGGCTTGACCTGTAACATTAGTTTAAAAGAATGAGACCCTGTGTTTGTTTTGGCGGATGCTTCGTATCATTTTACGTATCAATCAAAGCATAAGCAAGAGAAAAAAAAAAGACTCTCAGACGATGTCAGGGGAATACAGGCCTTTGTGATTTTGTTGCTTAGATCTTAGGTTGCTCTCATGATTGATCCTAAAACCTCAGATACGTTATTCCACACAGTCTTTGGCAAAGTAAATAACTCCCCAAACAAAAACTACACCTACAACTGAAAAACAGCAAACACCTAATGCTTGCTTGTTATTCCATTATTTTTTTATTGATTTAATTGAGTCTCGGGGTTAATGTTGTGGCAAAAATTCCTTGATCCTAGAGAGACGAAAGGAAGGAAAGGCTGCTGATAGACTGAGTGGGTCAAATGAGGACATGAGCACACATGTGCGTTTCTGTCAGAACTGAACGAGGATGTGGTGTGACTCACCCTTCTTGATTGAAAACACACACATTCTAACAAGCAATAAAACAATACAAACAACAAAATGGTTCATATAAAGCAGATGCACATTCACACATGACAAATGTGTGCACACAAACAGCTGATTGCACCCTGAACCTCAACTGACTTTTTAATCAAACCCCAAGTGTTGAGTGGATGAACCTGATCATCTTCAACCACATTTATACGAATTATGAAGACCTCTTAGAGCAGTGTGCAAAGCTTACCCTGTCTATGTTCATTCACTGCTCACATCTCATCTCTGACTACATAAATACATAGGTTTATACTTTAACATTAACATTTTTAAGCGTCTCAAGTCTCTTTACTGGCAACAAATTTAGAACATTCAGTTAATGCCAGCATTTCTGACTTTGAGTGCACAAGCATGAGCCAATAAAATGTCATAAACACCTAATTTAATACCAAAGACTCAATTCTGTATTTCTTTTTGCACTACAAACTTCTGGAAGTGGAAACATTATAAATGCACAGCCACATATTCAAATACAGACTCCTTTAATCATCTATACAGACATGGATGGCACAGTTGAATTCTTTGCATTTAGGGAAGTCACTCTTTTTAAGAGCCTCACAAGGGTTCCCGTCCTTTCATCAACCCCACAAGATTTGAAATAATTTGTTTAAATACAAGACTAAAATGTCCCACTCTCATATGTTGAGCATATACTGTTTTGAACAGCCAGATTTCAGGGTGGTACCTCAATGGGTTCTGGTGTTAAAACCAATGTCCACTAAATTAATTCATTGGAGAGATTAGTAAATTAATACAAAGGTTTGCATGCTATTGGTTGTCATGCATAACATGACTACATTTACTAGAACAGACTGCCCAGATGACCAGCAGAAGAAACAAAAATCATTCCCTAAAGCCTTTCTTCTAGACCAAACATGATGAAATCATGAATGTAAAACAATTTGTTGGTTCACGCGCCCATATGTGGCTTGCAATGGTCATACAACAGGGCCTTTGATCCAGACTCACTTGGATTTCAGAGGAAAAAACAGAGAAACAGGAAGAGCCTATGGTTCAAAACATCAGACAGATGAGCAGTGGGGGACACACATGAGATGGGGATACAAAATATTCAAACAACTGAGTGTCTGATTTCACGCCCCAAATGTCTGAGGATTATTCACAGAGTTGGAAAGATAGGATCATTGTAGATTCTCCTTAATGAACCTATTAGTAACTGGGCTCTGACTATGTCCACGTTTGCATTGTTCTTTGGAGGCTGCCAGTACATTTTCTACACTTGTCTATAAATGCAGCTTCTAAACTTAATACAACTACACCATGTAACGTTTTGCCATAAAACACATATGCAGTTTTTAGCCTCCAAGTCATTTTGATAATTTTGAACTTGCTTTTGAACGAGTGACGCGCACATTACCAAATAATGGTCTCCCAAATCAACACAATTAGCACTCCAGCATGAGTAAATAATGTGTACATACTTAAGGGTAATTGTTAAAGGGTGTGAATAAGAACAGAGAGGGGCAAGTGTCCTGGTGTTCATTTTCTTCACACACTGTTTAGAGTAATTTGGGAAAATTAGGAAAGGGGGACAGGTTTTTGTTTGTTTGTACAAAGTCTCACACAGCGCACAGGGGGAGGTTAGTGGATGACTTCCTTTCAACATGGTCTGGGAAAACACCAGTACTAAAACAAGACACTTTTACTTTACTCAAGGTTTTAAACATGCTTTAAATTCACATTGCACAATTTGAATGTGTTCTCACCTGTCCATCCTGACCAACATGCACCTGATGGATCTGAAGGTTTCCCTGAAAAAGAAAGATACACAAATATGTCAAACCTAAATTATGTATAGACATAACTATTGGATAAAGGCTAATGTTACAATTAGCCCTTATCGTGTCGCTTTTCTTTTTTGGGGGCTTTTTCTCTATTGACAGCAAAGCACTAAGTTTGATGTTATCAAGTCTTTGGGTGGTGCAATATGATTATAATTAGATCATTAGATTCAGCCTGGATCAGATGAGACACTGGCCATGATAGCTGCGAAAATCATCAAATAAACACTTACAGTGATAATAACAAAGCCACAGTTGACCTTGTAGCATATTGGACATCAAGCCTGTGCAAATCTCAGCTGTTTCCTCTCACTGATCCATGTATAGCTCAAGTGCTGCACTGCCATATGGCCAGAGACCAGTGTAATCTATGAAACAGCTCATTTCCTTTTTTTTTCAAGTAGGCTCAGACCAATGCCTTTGATGAAAGAGGCCTATTCTTAATGAAAACATATTATGTGAGTGGCAGTTGGGAGAAATGGGATTTTGTTGCTAAGCTTTAAACTTTAAAAAACAAACAATATGACGGAATAGAAAAGAGAGGAGAAAAAGAATTGGGCTTGGACACAAAGAACAGGAAAAGGCAGTGGTGCGTTTCTGCCTCCAGTTCAGGGTGTCACTCTCACTCAGTCGTATGTTTCTTCTTTTGAGCACTCTTTACTCAAAAGGAAATGAGAAAAACACATGCTTAAAAAGGTGTCAATTTCTTTTGCAGAAATGGCAAGCTGTCTGACATATGTGGCACATATCATATTCAGTATGTGATTACACGTGTAGATGTGTACACAGACTGGCGCCGAAAACTGTTGATGCGGAAATTCCTCTTCGGCAGTCAGTGTGGTTTTTTTAAGCTAGATTCAGATTTTGACTCATACGTCGACGTCTCCCACTAGCTCACCATGAGACGAGGGATATCTGTATATGCAAACAGATGGCATACGCCCCGTTTATAAGCAAAAGCATCATCTGCTTTGTTTGTTTCAATTTAAAAATGGTTATTTTTATTATTTTATTATCCCAGTGGAGAAATTCATTGGTGACAGCAGCCACCAGAGGCCGCCCGGCATGTTTTTGATGTTGGTGGGGGAAACTGGAGTACCCAGAGGAAACTCACCCAAGCACAAGAAGAACCTGCAAGTTATGTTGCTAATATTGATGAGATAATTTTTTTTAATCATGTGTTACTGAAGATAAGATGCAGAAAAGATTGAAGTAATCATAAACAGGAGAAAGTTGAGCAAAATTTAAAATGGATAATTTGGTCCTAAAGTATAACAACTCATTCAAATAAATGACTCAATTGACATTCATTTAGTCTACTACACATCTTTTTTTATTCAATAATTTTCTTCCGCTTAGACCCATTAGGGGTCGCGGGTTTGGGCCTGAGGCGAGGTATACCTTGGACAATGACCAGTTAGTTGCAGAGCTGACACATCTTTTACTTTGGATCCAAACATCTAGTTGGTTTAGCTCCATGTTAGCGTAGCACTTAACGTTATGGTTTTTTAGCACATGAGCAAATGACCCTAAAGCTTTCCTTAAGAGAAGATAGAACACTAGATAGAACTGTCTGAGGAGACAGTGTGGATAATGTTTTAGTCTGATTGATCATGTTATTTGTTTTACCAGTAAAGTCTACATGAGTCTGCACCAAAAACGAATAAGTCATGTTGCATGTATCCAGAGGAACCAATCCAAACATGGCAAGTGTGATCACACCCTTAGTCTTATGGCAGCGTGACCCTTTGCTCAAAGACGGGTTCAGTTAAATTTTTTTCTATATTTTTCTCAAACACAAACGTACCTCACTGTCCTGTGTGATCTGCACCTCCTCTCCTTGTGGAACTTGAGCTATATGTAGCTGGCCTTGAGGAATCTGCAAAAATAAAAGTATGCAGCAGACTGTTTAAAAAAAAATACAATAAATGTCAATAAAACTCCTTACTTTAGACTAGGAACAATTTTAAATAAAAGTAGATGCTTAGAATAAAATTGAAGCATGTTATTTTAGTTAAGCCACTGCAAGCCATGGGCAGGAGTTGTAAATAGTAAAACTAAGTGCACTGGGTTTTACATGTTGTTTTAGCAGTGACCATAAATTGTGGGGTCAGCTTTTTATGCACTGCTATGGGCCAAGCAGGGTAATAACTGCAAAGAACACCTCTGACTGTTGCTTACATCCATCCACCTTCCATCAACTTATTTCTTTTGACCTAGTTCAACCCCATACCAGAGAGCCAGGGTTTATTAGCAGTAGATTACAACACTGTAAATCATGAGACAGTTTCTAGTATGAGCGCGTAAACCAACAACTAGAGCTTAGGCCCAATGCCAAAATTCTCAATTTATGATGTAGAATGTGTATAAACAGCTTGCAGTCAGAATTACTAAATTTTGTCTCATTTGGCGAACTTACATATTTTACACATGTATTTCAAGTTGGACAGATGTAGTAGTTTTTATTGTGTATCCTTTGTAACTTATTTTCTGGACTCAATCGATTTTTCCCCAAAGAGAAAACACATTCTCCATCATTCTGCGTATCTTTGATGTTAATGCCCAATTAATTCCATGTTTACCAGAAGAATCTTTACCAAAACCAATCATTTACATGTTTTTGGCAAAAATGTTTTCCAACCCCGAGTTTCTTCTGTAGTTTAAGTTGTATAATATTCCAAATGTGGACTGTTGTACATGTTGTTGTGGTGGGTAATCCGTCTCTGTGTTTATTAAAACCTCTGTGGTCATTTAAAATATACCAAAAGGGATCCAATAAATCACACAGTTAAATACTATTGTAGTGATTTTTAGCACTATTGTGCCACTATTTTAGCAGTATTTATGTTGATGAAAGCATACACTTACCACCTGCACTTGTCCATCCTCACTGATACGGTGAAACTGAACCTGCTGATTGGCCAGAGTGTAATGCAACGTCTGTGGAGTGGTTGTTTCAATCTGCGCAGTCTCTCCCTCTGGTTAAAAGAATATACATAATAACATATTAAAATAGATTGCAGCATACAGACATTGAATGCCGTGTTTTACTTCAGAATAGACAAATTAAGTGGTCACAAATAAGGCTCGCACAAGAATTTACACACATGCCAACACATTATTATGCAAAGGCCTGAGCAATTTTGCCTGGCTAATAACCAAGCCATCTGCTGAACCATGGCATGTTTATACTTTATCAAACCACTAAATACACAACAATGACGATCTAAGCACCCAAACACATTTATGGTCTCAGAGCCAAATGACTAAACTTCCAGCCTAAAACCAAACACTAACCCCTACATAACTCCAAACCTCTCTGTGAAAAGTGATTTAGAACAAATACAGCAGTGGTTAAAGTATAGTGATAGACCTTCTGACTTGTGTATGAGAGAAAATGACTTTTCAACAATGCCTAACTGGGTCTGTTTTGTGTTATTCTGCTTCAAAAAGTAGGGCTGTCTAGCATCTTTCATTATTGCAGTAATATAGTGTACATAAATAATCTCAATACTTTGGTTTGCCAGCAGATAGAACACAATCCATGTGGCCAGACTGACTAATAAAATACTTTTAAATATAAAAGCAGCCTCTTTCCCATCTGTCAACACACAGTATTAACTGTATTGTGTATACGGGGTATTTGTGCCTGCTGCATCTGAATTAGCACTTGTGTTCCACTCTGGGGTGTGTGGCCTGTAAAAGGCACGACCTGACAATCTACCCCAGTGAGTACTCACAGGATATTTGGGTTTCCTCTGCACTCTTACTTTCCCTAGTCAGAGGTGAGAGGTGACAGCTCACAGGGACAGCAGGACAGCAGGCATTGTGTGCAGATTATTACAACCATCTGCGGAAACCCACACTTTATCTACAAGTTCAGATTACTACAGATCCAAAAATAGCTGATTCTATGGAACAAACACTAACTAGCACTTCACATATTCACACTTTTGGCAGATGTTATTCTCTATACATTATTCTGCCAAAAATAAGAATGGTTTGAGAAAAAAAAAGTAGGCCATAAATGTAAATTCTGGTTTGTGATTTACTTTTGGACGCTTGACAAAACCAGAAATGAACGTATTTCCTTGAACTGTTTGTTTGTTTGATAACTGTGGAAACATAGCAACTTTATCAGTCTTGTAAAAACTATTAAACTGGAGCGAGGTAAGCACCAGTTGTCTCTGAACATAGAGATAAATGTTAATGGGCTCACTCCTCGAGCATGGACTGGTAAACTGCTTTCAATTTCCTTTTGTTGTGCCAATCTATTTAAAATGAATAACCAGCATTTTTGCAGCCTGATCCCTACCTGAGACTGAAGAGCGAGGTGTGCGTTTGGAGAAGCTCTTCACCGCCAGACTCTGACCTCGTTGTTTGCGCCTCCAAGCAGTGCGACACTTTGAGTCGATGCTCTGCTTGATGCGGTACCAGTCTGACTCGGAAATGCCAAATTTGTGAAATAAATGGCCTGCGA
The DNA here is from genome assembly GCA_024349245.1 of Neodontobutis hainanensis. Taxonomy (NCBI): domain Eukaryota; kingdom Metazoa; phylum Chordata; class Actinopteri; order Gobiiformes; family Odontobutidae; genus Neodontobutis; species Neodontobutis hainanensis. The sequence continues at coordinate 9,853 of JALDNG010001682.1, forward strand.
ACACAAACCATTCCATTTACATAAAAACATTCGTAACTAAATACAGCTCATTAAAGATATAAAAAAGGAAACGTGAAAACATGTAAAAGGGTTGTGTGTCCTGAAAAGAGAAGAATATGATTGTGTGAAAATGTATTTGTATTTGCTTTTACTGGCTGGCAGACAGCTAGTAGTTTGTAATGAATCAAAGCCATTGTTGTACTTAAACCTACTGCTGGAGGCAATCTTCTGATGTTTGCACTTCAGCCTGAAGTTCCTCCTCGAACCAAAATGTTCGTAAATCTGGCACTGACCTTAGATACTGACAGCAGTTGTTTGGTAAAACATAAACAACACACTTAATTAACGAGGTACAGTGTATGCCTCAAACCCCACACCCGTTGTCAACACAGGCCTCTGACTGTTGACCATCCCTCAGCGGAGACGTGAGCGCAAGTGTTTAAAAGGGAGTGAGCGCCTGACAGCTCATTTCTACATAAATTAAGAATGAAGCTACAGCCTCGGGGAACATAATTGAGACAGAAGGTGGGGCTGGAGGGGCCTCTGTGGATAATCAGTTGGCAGGTATAGCACCTGATGGATCCTGTGTAGGCAGGCAGGACAGGTGCTCCTTTTTTCTTTTCTTTTTTTTTCCCTTCCAAGTCAAACAGAATGAGTCACTCAAAAGTCAATTGACGCTGCTCCAGCTCTTACATACCACTACTTGAAGCCAAAAGTGCATGCAAAAACACACACCCACACTACTGAGCGGAAACACACTGTAAGCTGAAAGCCAGTATCTCAAACATATATAATACAGCTGTAGACTTTTAAATCACCTCTCTGTTTATCTTTGTACTCCTCTCTGCTTAATCAAAAGGTCCTTGATTTAACCAGGACTCTTTTTGGATCTTTCCACAATGTGCTTGTCATTTATTCTATGCTTTAAAAAATATGATCCTCTTTAATGCTTCTTCTAGTTACCCACTTCAGAAGTGCAGACAGCTAATATTTGTGTGAGTGGTAAGTTATAAAGGAAAGTTCTCAGAGAGTTTATTAGTTGGTGTAAAGGGGGGGAGTGGGAACAGTTAAGAGTAAGAATTTTGCCTTGCATTTATCTTAACTGTCAAAGAAACATTGGTTGACGTTGTCTTGGCAGCTAATGCCCAGTCACACTGCCAGTTAAGTCAACACATATTGGCAAGTTTAAACAGCTCTGATAACGATAGGCTAAATCAGAACACTCATTCTTAACACTAATACTAAAATCACTTTGAAATTCTTGAGTTATTCTGATAATCTTGACGTGTAAAACTGTTCTCGGTGTTCCCGTTCTTCAGGTAGACTGTTAAGAAAATCTTTATCAGTAACAAACTCACAGCGAATGCCATAGATCATGAGTGGGTCCAGTTGCTTCTTGCCATGTTTTCCTTGACCTGAGAGGTTGGACATGGCTTGGACCTCCCGATGAAATAGATAATCCAATAGCGTCAGCGCCATTTTCTCTGCCGTGCGACAGTTAGTAGAGATATGGAGCATGTCGGCGGGCGACACGGGGCATCGAACCCTCATCTCTGGATTGCTTTCATCGCCAAGCCAGGTGCCTGCTGGATAATCCTCTAAAGAGAGAAATTACATTCTATTTAAAAGAATGGAGTAATTAAATAGATCTGAACCAATTTTGTTGAAAATTTCTCTGCCTAAAAGTGAGATACTTTAAAGTGCTATACAATGGCACCCCCATCTGGCTGTCATGTATAACTACATTTGCTTCAGCTACAGGCTATGTAAAAGATAGAACAGTTGTAGTCTTATTCACTCACTGGTATTCATAGTATGTTAGTTGTTTTGTACAACTAAAGACATTTTACAACAAACATTTTTTTCCATTAAACACACAATGTCTTTGTTGTGTTACTTTGTACCTTCTGCGTTGAGAGTAATGAGTGTAACATTTTGGCCATTTTGCATGCAGCCGTTGGAAACAGAGTCACTGGCTTCTGAGCCACTGTCCTGTTCTTCCTGACTTTCCTCTGGGCCAGGGACCTTTACCAGGATTGTATTTTGCCGCCGCTGGCCACCGTACTGAAAAGACACAAAATGATTCCATAAATGTGAAATAAGAATCTAAAACAACACTAAGCATGTAGCGTGAATGTGAGCCACTTACTTGCTTAGCAGATTCTCCAGTGGAGACTCTTCTGGGTTTGGAGGTTTTGCTTGTTCACTGCTTACTATTACATTTGTCTGAGGAACAACACTAAAAAGGAAAAAAGTCAGTTAAATCCTTTAAATAATAATAAGAATAATTTTCTGGCATTCACCTTACCATCGGACTTTGTTCCAGGTTTGAGTGGCCCCCTGAGGAGATCCTGCAACCATAGGGACTTGGATTGGACTCTTGGCACTTGGCACCAGGAGGTCCAGTTTGCGTCCAAGGGCTTTACATGTGGCATCCAGGGCCAGTAATTTGGACTCTATTCCCTCAAGCCTCTGGTTGACTGATGCAGTGAATGAGACCAAATAGTTCTGAAAAGTAAATGCAAGTCATTTTCTTTTACACAGTGTGGTTTTGGTTCATACAACTTACAGATGGGAGTATTACACGCAGCTAGTACCTTAATAAAACATATGTCAGGATTAGATTCGAGGCTGCTACTTAATTTTCTCTTTTTCTTCTGGGGTCTTTCTTCATCATCTTCATTTTCCAAGATATCTGTCATGAAGTAAAACAGCAATGAAAAAAAATTATACACATATGTGCATCTTATTACCATAAAAATTAGTGAACAGTGAAAACTGTTTAAAAAAAAATGTATACAATTTTTTTTTAATTGTAATCAAACTCATTCATAAACTTACCTGCACGACTATCCTGGTCAAAGTCCTCCACTGTAATTTGGACAATTTGCTCCAATTCTTGCCCTGACATTGTTTACACCTTTAACAATAAAGCAAAAAATATATGAACCAGGCAAGACATAGGCCTACACTTCATTACAAACACTCACTAAACATTTACACAAGACAATATATTCTTTGTGACTTAAATAAATTTGCACTTAAAAGGTTTATTAGTGAGAGGTAAAAGTTTGCTATGGTTTAAGAGAGTTTTTAACTAAAAAGTGTTCAAAAACAGTATTAAGTTAAAAAGAAATATAAACTCACAAAAGAAAGACTATAATGAACTGCTCCTTTACAAATGTGTGTACTGACTTGTTTTTTGTTACAGATTATGATTATGTGCACTGCTCTTTGGAACACCAAATTGATGTATTTTAAAAGCATATAGACCAAAAGGCTCCCTTCAAGGGATCTAAGGTATTAAAATATTATGTTACTGTGATTGTGTTATAGCCCTTTTTGTGGTGTGGATTTTATTAATTTTGTTTTCTATTCTAGATCAGAGGTAATTAACATGTTTTGATGAAGCAACATAAGGAAAGTGGTTAAACTTAGCCACTGAGGGTATTTATAAGTGATACCATATTGTGTGGATGGGGCTGGTTTATCATAACCTGTAAAGCTAATTGCTAAGTGTTTTTCGTAGATCCAAATATATTTCCAGAAACCATTCCCATGACCCTGAAATTATAACTAATTTTATTTTCCTAGTAGGCTCAATTAAACCGATAGCTGGTTCACGGCTGATGAAAACGGTTTGGTGAGGTTAGCTTAGCCATCAAGCTACCTGGGTGGGTGTTGGTAAAACTTTTTAAACAAACAAATAAATTATTTTGTGATGTTGCCTACTCAAGTCCAAAAACACCATGTGTATTATACAACCTGTAAATCTTTTAAAAAGAATAGTCAAAGATATAATAGCTGATAGCGCCACAAACAGCAAATTGCACGCTTGAGTGTTAGTGCTAACCCAGATCGCTGCAAAAGACCAAAAGACTTGCATTTTAGGTTAGCCTACTGGCTAGCATGCTAGTTGGGCCTAATGGCCGCCAAAATGTGAAGCATAAAGCGAAGAGCATTGAAAATATAAGCCTAAAACACGGCTTGAAAGCACATTTGTTTCCATTTTGCTGGCACACAACCCATGTGCCGTGAAGATTGGGTTATATTACCGTGTGAATGATGAATTCTCGTGTTGTTTGTACAAATTCCGATAACGGCGTCGATCCTCGCGAGAGATGAGCCCGGGTGCGTTTGGGCTTTGGGTTTCTCTCATCGATTTTTTTTGTGCGATTGAGAAGACTGTGGTTCAGCTTAAGCTTTTTTCTGACGCGGTTTGAGTTTGCAAGGGGGAAATGTTGACTTTAAATCATATTTCTAGTGTACCTATTGCATAAATTTAAAACGCGACAATGTTGCTATAGTGTAAGTATATATGAAAATGTCAAAAATGCTAGTAAATTTATTTTTATTTTACTTATAGTAACATCAAAACTCATCATTTTGTTTATAGTAGAACAAAATTATGAGCATAATGTTACTAACAACCGTGTGCTTTTATGGTGAGATGTCAATGTTGCCTTTGATGGATGTTTTAGGAATTTCACTAGGTGGTTCGATTAGTAATGTCTGTCCAGGTTAAAGGCACTTTCACACACTTTTTAAAAATATCCGTATAATGATTGATCGACACATTGCCTAGCCTAGTCGTGATAGGTAAATTTATCCCAAAAGTCTTTAGGCTACATCTTAAAGCAATTATGTTCGAACAAATTGCAAATGACTAAACTTTAACAAAACGAGACACTGCAGTAGACTCTTGCGCGGGTCATAAAGGCAGTTGCAATAAGCTGCAGGAATCGTTTTGTTCACATATAATCTAGCTAATACTTTTATCAGTTTTCCGCAGAGCTTGGATAAACATTGGCCGAGTGTGAGGAAACATGTAGGATAAAAGTCTCGTCTCGGGCAAAAGTAATATGACCTGAAGGCGGCCACAACCACTCCCTCCTGCAAAGCTGTAAAATAATGCTTTTAAAGAGGAGGCGTTTGGTCAGCAAGCTTCCTGCTCCGCACACTCAGATGTTGCAATGAAGTCCCATGCAAACCAAACGCTCATTCTAAGTGTTACCTTAGGACTGTCTTTCTATGTCTTTGCAGACCTTCATGGTAAGTAACTTACCTAATGCAATTTTGTCATGCAATGCTCTGCTTATAAACTTCAGTTAGCCTTGTGTTGTCTAATAGCTATTGGATGTAGGCCTGTTGCATTAAAAGTTGAAATCACTTTTTAAATCGCATGTCACAACTTTCTATGCAATTTGTTGTGCACCTAAGGGTGTTCTTCAGTGGCAGTATGGGAAACGTCATACACACAAGCCTCCACTTGCTTCACAGTTTTAACACCTGATTACAGCCCTATTTTGGATTTTTACAAGTGCAGGCTGCACTAGATACATTACTATTTGCTTGAGACATGATCACTAAATTAATTTAGTGTTTAGCAATAATGTCACATACTACCCAAGCCTGCAGCCTGCATTTTATCAAATATTGTAATGACTCGAGCATTTAATCTCTAAATCCTGACCGTATCCACCTGAAAGCTGCTTGAAAGGTGAAGGAAAGTGCTTCTATGCTTTTTAGTTTTCCTTTTCCCAATGTTTTGCTCTGTAAGTGGTTGCTGCTCAGCTTGTTGATAGATGGGAAGATGACTCTTTGCTACGTTGCATTATTGCTTTGGTTTTTATAACTACTGCATATCTCCACAGCGCCTGTAGTCCAAACAGCACTTGGCAGCCTGAGGGGTGGCTATGTGAGTGTAAAGGGCAAGGATAGCGGCGCACATGCCTTCCTGGGTGTGCCGTTTGCTGAAGCGCCCGTGGGCCCTGCTCTGCGACTGGCTGCACCTCAGCCTGTCAAAAGATGGGAAGGCATGAAAGAGGCCACCCAGCAACCACCTATGTAAGTCACCTGTAATGTATAATTATTGTCAACAACCATCAATTAAATTTACACTAATATTTTTTTCTTACTTTTTTTTATAGGTGTATTCAAAATAAAATGGCCATTGCTGATATTGTTTCTAAACTTGAAGGGTTGCAGATAGAAATTCCAGATATTTCAGAAGACTGCCTTTACCTCAATATTTACACTCCTGCAAACCGAGCTCCTGATGCTAAACTCCCAGTAAGAATACTTGTATTTATTTCTGGTAGATATCAGCCAAGATGTGTTGAATAAAAAAAAAACATTTACTGTCTCTCAGGTTATGGTTTGGATCCACGGAGGAGGGTTCACTCTAGGCGGTGTAACCATGTTTGATGGCTCTGCCCTGGCTGCTTATGAGGATGTGGTTGTGGTTCTAATACAGTATCGCTTAGGTCTTCTTGGCTTTCTCAGGTAGGACACATCAATAATGCACCCTGTTTTTGTGTTAAAGTTGGTTTGTGGCACTTGTTTTGGCAATATCTAGTATCAAAAGTGCAGATTGCAGTCCCACACCTCACAATTCTTTCAAGGGCCTTTTGAAAAGCTATGGTGCCCTTTTGGGACACACTGTTGTAAGTGAACAAAGCCAGTGGAACTAGGTCGGATGGTGGTTTCACTTTAATAGATAAAGTCAATTCAGTTCATAAATCTCCCAAAACCTCATGAACAGGAACTAATGGAAGTAACATTGTAGCTTTACATGTTGTAAAATATTTATATGTGATCATTATGCGTGTGTGTTCCATTAAATGTACATTACAACATTATACACAAAGCACCTTTAACATAAAAAACATGGTATTAACTGTTTGTTACTTATACCAGCCCTTCTTCAAATGTTTTAGAGCATTTGGAAACTGTTTTATATCCCTTTAATCAGCAAAACCTCCATTGTATATTAATTCCAGCACCGGAGATGAAAATATGCCTGGAAACTATGGGCTTTTGGACCAGGTAGAAGCTCTGAAGTGGGTCCAGCAGCACATCCACAACTTTGGTGGAAACCCAGGTTTAGTCACCATTTTCGGGGAGTCGGCTGGTGGAATGAGCGTATCTTTCTTAGTAAGAATTACACATTTGCAGATGTTTTTAGTCAGTATTACATTGTTTATTTACTCCAAAATATTTACATTTCCTTGTTTTCTGATGTTTATATCTACAGCTTCTCTCGCCATTGTCGAAGGGTTTGTTCCACCATGCCATTGCTGAGAGTGGCACAGCTGCAATCTCTGAATTGTTGCAAAATGAACCTCTTCCGTTAACACAGGTTTGTGTTCTAAAATGATTGATTGCACACACTCATTTTTCTTTGCACTTTTTTTTTAAAATTTTCCCTGTACCCATGGCACATTAGGTTCTCGGGTGTTGGTACAGGCTAATAGCAACATTAACTTAGTGAACTAGAATGTACTGACTGAACACATGTACTCCATTCATAATAGTCACTATGTTTTGATGTAAAGACCTAGTGTGAACAATTATTTTGCCAACACAATGCATAATTTTGAATGGGAGCAAATCAGATTAGTTAGTGGTTGAGATGAAAACTTAATCGTCTCATCTTTTCCTAGAGAATAGCAAATATTTCTGGCTGCAGCCTTGAAGGCACTGAAATCATTGGGGACTGCATGAGAAACCTGGATCTTAAAACGATTGTGGAGTTTGCAGAGGTAAGCTTTAATATTCTGGGGTATTCCCAGATAAAAAATACTGCCTTGTTCTCTGTTTATTTTATTTTTTATACTTGACACTCTTTTCCTCTTGTCAAGAATAAGGAATTAAGTTACGTTATAACTGTCGACGGTCACTACTTGATGAAACCTGTAGATGAACTATATCGTAATCAGGAACTTCTTACGGTTCCGTTTATGACTGGAATAACTAGTGATGAAGGTGGTTGGTTACTACCTAATGTAAGTCACACTCATTTTGATACACCATGAAAATACTGCTTTCTTTGTATAAAATATTAATTACTACTATCATTTCTACAGTTTATAGCGCCCCAAAACTGGACGGAGGGAATGACTCGGGAGCAGGTTAAGAACCTACTGTCCGTCTTTCACTCGAAGGTAAGTCTTGCCTTCTTATTACACCATTGCTCTGTTTTTAATCAGCTCTAACAATGTTTGTGATTCAAGTCTAGTGATATAGTCTTAGACCTGGCATTGGACGAATATACCGGGAAAAGTGACGAACCGAAAAAAATCCGAAGCGCGTTTACTGAGATGCTCGGAGATTTCATATTCGCCATCCCTGCACTGAAAACTATAAACGCCCACAAAGGTATTTATTATTAAAGAGTGTGTCAGTCTGCTCCAAAATCACATAATTCTAAATATCATCAATCATCATTTTATTTTGTCCACTACCTAGATGCTGGAGCTCCAGTATACGTATACGAATACCATTTCGTCCCACATATGTTAAAGGCATTGAGACCAGAGTATGTTGGATCCGATCACGGAGACGATCTGTTTACCGTATTTGGATTCTGCTTTACAACTACTCATGTCAAAATTACTGGTAGGTGCAATAGAGTAAAAAGTTAGTGAGTAAGAACAAAATTTAAGTAATAAAACACAATTTTGTAGAGGGCTGCTCAAAGGAAGAGGAAGAGATCGCCAAAACCGTGATGACTTACTGGGCAAACTTTGCTCGCACAGGGTAGGAATCAGCTCTCAAACAGTGACAGCTATCATCCAATGTTCTCGTGTGTGTGTTCCAAAGACTTGTTCACTCTGTGTGTACCGTCTAGGTCTCCTAACGGGGACGGCCTCGTGCACTGGCCGCAGTATGGAGCCGAAGAAGAGTACCTCGTTATTGACAAGGAGCAGGTTGTTCGTCAGCACTTGAGGAAGGACCGGTTCATTTTCCTAACGCAGACTCTCCCAGAGAAGATGCAAGAATACAGCAAGGAAGACCACACTGAGCTGTAGAGCAGTTAACCTCCTCTCACTTATTGTGTAAACTATGGATTCCATTGAGAATGAATTACTCTGACACATACAATAGCACTTGTTTAAGCAGTGACAGTATAGCGGCAATAAACAAATGTAACACACAACACTACTAACTCACCACAATCTGTCAGGGAATTTTCAATGCATAGGATTTATCTTATTTTTTTTCTTAAATGAATTGTGGATTTCACTAAACATTTGCACATGAATGACTAGATTTTTTATCTGAGATTTACAGAGCAATATTAATGATTATAATGATTATACACCCAATAGGAAAAATATTGAGGGTAATTTTATCTTAAATAATTTGGTTCATAATGCAAGAACATGTGCTCATGACAGAACTTAAATGTGCTTCTCCAATAGTGATCAGTTTGTCTGCTCTGTAAAAATGGGAACAGGTCATGGAAATTCCACTGGGTTTTATGGAAGGTCTCTTTACCAGAGATACACAAATGCCATGAGTGTAATTTTGATGCGATTATACACGTTTTGAAACATAGCTGTACTGATGTGTTCTTTATGATGATGAACTGTGAAAAAAAATAAATTCAAGAGTTCTTTTCATTTTTATTTTCATTGCTGAGAATAGCACTTAAGCTGAAAAGCTCCCTGAAGTCTGATCAAACTTAGTGGTCTTCCACAAAATGAAACCAAATGCCATTTAAAAAAAAAAAAAAAAAAAAAAAGAGAACAATTGAAGGCAAATTATTCTCAAAGCTAAGCTGGGTACATAAAATTTGTAAAGTTTTACACAAAGGACACAACAAATACATTTATACAAAATAAAATGCGTATAAATTAATTTCATGATGCTTTAGCTGACTCTTTTGCAAGTTAGTAAAGCTGCAGTCTGATATAAAAGTGCTGGCCAGGTCTTCTGAATGAATATTAGAGTCCAGAAAAGTGCACTTGGAGTAAGAAGAGCTACTGGACATAACCATTAGGCCATAATGAGACATACAGACATTTAATATCAATACTTTGATAAGCACTTTTAAGTGTCGTTATCAAATAAGCTTGAGCTAGAGTGGCCATAAAAACATTTCCTTGAAAACTGGAGGGGATATATCAATGCACGTATGCAGCCACACAAACATTATGTCAGCCATTTAAACAAACATCAAATGCAATACATTTTAAAGTTAAGACACATTGTCAAAAGCACATAATTTAATAGTTTGATAACATAAATAAGTCCAGCTTATGCTGAGGTTATATTCAACTGTATTACAATTTCAACTTGTGCAATGTAGTGGGTGTGGTAGTAGTATTAGGTGTACGTCAAGTATATCTCACTAAAGAAGGGTTCAAAGGACTAAGTCATATCAGTCGGACAAAAACTGACTGCAGTATTTAATGATCTCCGAATAGTCCCGGTCATCAGAAAGTTCTCTCCGGATTACTAATGGGCATTGTAGAATAAAAAAGTTGTCTCCTACATTGTATTTACATAAATGTTCTGTTCTTCAGCGACTTGTGGCAAAGAGAACAAAACACCTGAATGGATGTTTTAAAATATCACAGAACGTGACATTTGAAAGTAAGTCATTAACAACTCAAGACATGCTGCTTTGTCAAAGTAAAACCTGTCATGTTTGAAGAATGATTATGAGTCAGATAGAATCCCATCTGAATAAAAAGCCACATGCAATTAATTAAATACGTTGGGCACTGGGATAAGTGAAATACTATTGTAAAATACATTAGACACTTGACTTCTTCAAGCACTATCAAGTACAGACATGATTGTATAATCTGAGGCACATACAGTTTGATCTATAATAATAATGCTCATTCTTTTACTTCAGCAGGGAATAAATAAGTAAATAAATAAATTAAAATATCAATCTTTGAAGTGACCTGATCATGCTGAGCTGGACAATTTAGGTCATACTGAGGTGAAGTGATACATGGTGACATGGGAGACCATTGAAAGTGCTACTTTGGGAACAGGAGCACAAGTGTCAGAGGTTGAAGTGATATAACTATCTTAGACAATAAAGCCTCATCCAGGGTTTATTGAAGCAAATTGAGATAAAGGTAGAACTCGTCGAGTTACGGTCAATAGCTTATGTGGTTGTGACATTGTCAAGAGGAGGACAGAGGTGATATGTGCATTAGCACAGCATGGCAGAAGGGGATTTAAAGCTTGGTGCATCAGGATGTCCAGGACTGCATATTGTGCAGCATGGCCTCAAATCGCTCCATGTTTGGGGCATGAGCATGGGCTAGGTGGTCCGTCAGGCGACTGTACAGACTGAAAGACTTCAACTCCAGCCAGATGAAACCAAAACGGTCCTCATCAAACAACACAAAGAGGCCTGGGTGCGCTCTGGGCTAGTAAAGCCGTGTCCAGCAATCAAACCTGTACCGTAGAAACTTAAAAAAAGAAACATAAATATATCAGTGTAAAAATATCTTTGCAATAACTATGATAATCTTTCAATTAACAATCCAAAGAATTTATAAAAAGACAAATGTATTAAAATTTAAGATAAATTTATATTGTGTGTTGAAGAAATATTGACCAAAGACAGAAGGCTAAAAATGCTGAATTAAATTGAATCAAGATACAGTTTTACAAGATACAATTTAAGCTGCTGATTTAATTCTAGATCAAAGGTTGGGTTGACTTGTACTTTTCACACACTCAACTTTTAGCATTCGAAGATTGCAGCTTGATTTAGGAAACTAGCAAAGATGTTTTTTGTCGGTCCTACTCACCACTTCCTGCAGGTGCGAGGGTATACCTCATTGCGCGCCATCACCCCTAGAGGCAGGACAAAGGGCTGATCTTCAGAAGGATTATTGCTGCTACTGGGCCCTGGAGTGCTGCTTTCTGAGCAGGCACTTTGGTCTACCCCGCTGTCAGACCGACAGGCCCCCTCTGTGGTGTCCCTGACTGCAGCAGAAGTGTCCTTGGCCTGTTGTTCCAACTCTCTCTGTACCTCTGCATGTACACCCAGGACTAAGCGAGACAACTCCTCTATATTGCGCTGTTGCTCCAAGTCTGGGAGGACCACAGGACGGCCTAGGTCAATATCCAAAGTGAGCTGTCCTGCTGGAACATTCGGATCTCCCTGCAGTAAGAAATGAAAGAACGGAAGTGTTGGAGTGTAAAATTACTAGGTAATTATTAATAATAATAATAATAATAATAATCTTTATATAACGCTTTTCCACCTACTGTAGTAGGCACTCAAAGCACTTTACATACATTCAACTATTTACCAGTGTTACAGAACTTCACTGGAGGCAATGCAGGTTAAGTGTCTTGCCCAAGGACACAACGACAGTATGCGGGGGAGCGGGATGTTTTGGGATGTTTCAACCCGCCCACACGCCGGTCGAAGGACGACCGCTCTACCCACTGAGCTATACTGCCGCCCTTAATTATATCAGCGGAAATGTTGGTTTGGCTTTTTATAATAATTTGAAAACCACATGTTCTGCAATAAATTGTAAATTGTAATACAGATGCCCTACAATTTTGACAAAACTCTGATAAACCTCATAGGTTGATTTGGGTCTTACAGTAAGCTTAGTGGCCCGTGCCGATGACCCATGGAAACTCAGCATAACAATCTCCAAGCCGTGGCTGCCATAGGTGCCTTTGAAGAGGCCTGGCTGCAGTATCGCTGAAGGCAGTGGAAGTGGTAGATATATCCGCCGGTATGTCAGACAATTACTATCAAATGACAGAACATTTAAATACAAGTAGAATAAAAGAAGCAACACAAAAAATGTACAGCTTATGAATGTCATTATTCATGTCATTATTTTGTAAAAGATGTAATATTTTGCATTGCATGAGATTGATGGAAAATAAAAGGAAGATGCATACTCATATTGACTAGTATAAATAAACTTCATTAAAATGAGCTCCTGCATATGCTCATGGAAGATTTCTTCCAGTGTCCGGCCCCATTCTTCCTCCAGCCATGTCCTAAACTCCTACAAACACGCACAAAATGTTTATAGCAAAAGCAGCTTGTTAACTCAAGTGTATAAATAATGTGAATCTCCTGATGTGATGTACCTCTTGTCTGCCCCCTGGCATGCGGTGATGATCCGTCTGATTACATTTTGTAGAGAACTCGTCCTTCTTGACAGTCTAAAAATAATGACACATATTTGAGTGAGACCTAGTTCTGTGCATCGCTAATCTCATAAGGAATCTAATGTCAGTGAAATCAAAGTTATGTAAACTTACTTGAATGTCTCCTTTGTGAGGACCCTTGTGTCCATACATACACTCCACGGTAGCTTTTTTACTTTCCCACAAGTGAATCCGAAGAGCGGCCGTCTTCTCATTGGATCCTCCACCCGAGGGTCATGAGGTGGCAAATACATCCATCCAATGATAAAAAGCCCATCCACCTGAGAGTTTTGAGTGGATTCATACAAAGTCATTATAATATGTGCATCATAATTAGTCATATGCAGTGTGTACACTTACCACAACGTTAAGTAATCCACCGTAAGGACCTATGTCAGGTTGCCATATGCCTAGAATATGTCTGTATGGGTAAAGCACTGTAACACAAGAACATGCTGTTAACTTTCTGCAGTCTTGTACTAACAATGTAACTGTACGTATAGGGTGGACAGTTAATTCAAGCAACAAAAAATGATATTATCCATACTGTGAACCTGTCAAATAAGCAAACAAAGCATGGTCAGGTTGCTAAAGACGACATACCAATTTTACATGGCTTTTAAAATAACACATGGCTATGATAATTTTCTTTTTGGTTATTCACTCATATTATTTGTTATTCTTTACTTTGAGACTAAAATCCAACAAAGCCCCACACACACCAAACCCCTCATTCTGCTTCAATCCAGGGCATGGCCCATGTACATACAGTGTGTGTACACATCTTTATAGTCCATGTGCTCGTAGTCCGGGAGGAGCTTCATAAAGCGCCCAGACTTCACCCGTGGATTGACACCTGGACAAGTATCACCCGCAAAGCAGGTGGGTTTTATTTAATGCACTGTGTGTGGCATTAGGCAGTTCAGTACAAAATATTCTTTATTTGTCAGCTAATAAATAACTAAATACTATGTAATGCCAGCCGATACCACAACTATACCTAACACTTACACAGAACATATTAAAAAATTATTTAATAAGGAGTTTAACTTACATTTAACATACAGATCTCTACTGGACACTCCCCCCACTTCCATCTTCCGCAGATCATCTTTCATGCCAAACTCTGTAGTGTAAAACATGAGAAAATATGTTTAGATTGTAGAGTAATACACTTTACATAAAATGGTGGTTTATCTGTGATATTATAAACACCAAAAATACAACCTCCATGTATCTAACACTAAATAAAACTACCTATTTTCAAACATTAAGAGATATGAATGATGACAAGTTATGGGATCCTATTCAGACGTTGACTTGACTACACTTTTGATGAGGTAATTTTACCCAAAGTATTTCTAATTACTGTAAAGGATCCTAAAAGATGTTGACCCAAAGTCATAGGAGGGGTTAAAAACATGAGGGAGTTATCGGAAATGCTCAGGGCCCACAGACAGGCAAGTGTTGGCTCTGCATCAACATGCTATCAGCTGCACTGTAAATGGCTGACAAGCCTGTGCAGCGCTGTGGGCAATGGTCTATTTTTACAGTAGGCTATGGCCAAGGGCCCCTAATATCGACTTGCGATTATAATTAACTCCCAAGGTTCCAGTAAAAATCAATAAGGCTTTTAAGAAAAAACGTTTCCGGAATGAACCTTGCACAAGCAGCTAGTGCCGAGGAAAACCTCCGATGTTTAATAAAGCTTCTGATTCAAGAGTGCTTCTAACAGGCTTTAAGTCCAACCGTCAAAGCTACTCTCGCTGTATTTACCTTCCACGCATCGTCTTCTCCAAATGGTTTCAGTGTTTAAAATTTGTCTGAATTTCTTGCAAACAAGTGCCACATTTGGTAACGCTGTCCCGGAAGCAGCGAGAATATTTCCACCAATAGTTCCGGCGGTAATTGAGACAATTCTTGCGGGTGTGGAGGTCCTGAGCTGCAGCTGTCTCCTCTGTTGACATGACCGCTGCCATATTCACCCGCAGCAGCGACAGTGGGCCCTGCAGTGACGACGGCGGCAGAGGCGCTCTCCGGGCCTCCGCAGACATCGCTTTGCCTCAGAGCCACGATCCGCTCCTCCTCCTCGTCGTCCATGTCCGAGTCGCTGCACTGGTCCTGCTGGTTGTGCCGCTGTCGCCTCCGGCACCTCCGCGACTGACCCACACCACAGAGCCTGGCACAAACAGCCATCTGTAGTCACAAAAGAGGCAGCATTACATCATTTCGATAAATGTATCAGCTGCAGTCCTGGAGCTCCACTCCACCTGCCTCCGTGTGAGCATGTGCAGAAAACACCGTCCCGGCGACGTCACGTTAGGAAAAAAACGTAAAATGCATATAGGCTACCTGGCCATGTTTGATGCGATTATGTAGAAGTAAGGCAACAGTTATTTAACCATTAGTAAAATACTATATTTAATTTGATTGTGCCTAGCCTATTTGTTATTTTTGTATAGCACTGTAATTGGAAGCTGCCTCGTGTTTATCCACAAAAATAGCCAATGTATGCATTTTATTATTTGTGCTATTAGTGTGTCGCTGTTGTGAAATACTATCACCTACAGACTAATAAATAAATAAATAAAGAAAGAAAGAAATCCTGTATGATATACACATTGCCAAACTGCAGAGAGAGCAATAGTCTGTTTTGTGTGTAAAGCAGTTATTACGCTAAAACCTCAGCTACCCAGCGATTTCAAACATTATCATAATGGAGCAAAATAATGACACAAAATGACGACAACCTAAAGCGCTAAACTCTTAACCACATTTTTTCTTTAGTCAAGATTGTTTTTTAACAAATAACTCCGACAACCAAATGTATGTTGTTTTGATAAGCTATATTAAAAGTTTTTGAGGAAAGTTGATTCCTGCATAATGGGTTTTGCTGAACTGATAATTAAAATATGTAGTACACCGACCCTATACACCATGCAACCGAAATGGACAAGGTTTTGATAACTATGCTTCCAGCACTCCCCCTTTCGCGAAACGCCAGTCAAGCCAGCTCCGTCTTGATTTTGGAGTGTACGGTATTAGATGCTTTACGGTAAATGCATGGAAACCACCTGTTCTCGAGAATTGATAAATGTCAGTTTTCACAAATTTTCATCTCAATGACTGAGTCTATTAATGCAATTTTATCAGTAATATTCATTTTTTTTATCAGAAATATTTATTTTAATCAATTCAAACTGTCTTTAAGTTTTGGAACATTAACTTTGTTACAATAATATATTTTTTTTCATACATTACATACATTTTACATACATTTTTCATACATTGACACAAATTTCAAAAGAATATTTAAAAAAGGACAATCGATGTGAAAATTCACAACTGGTGTTACTTTTATATCATATTTATCAAATTATTTAAAAGAAGTACTAGTTGCCAAAGGGTCATTCCACTTCTGGTAAGTGGTAGAGTACTTCCTGATGCCCTCCAGATGATTTCAGAACATTCTGATTGTATAATTATATAATTTTGGTGTAAAAACAACACCAGTTAGGAGTTTTGAAATGCTACATCCGATTGTCCTAAAATTAATGTTTTTGTTATTTTTTTAAATTTGTGTCAATGAATGAGGGTTGGAAGTAACACAAGACATTGTTGTAACATCGTACCAAGTTAATGTTTCTAAACTAAAATTCTGTTTTAATTGATTAATGGGTTTGTGAATTAAATATATATCTCATGATAACAATAATAATTGATAAAATTATATTATATATTTATATTATATTATTATATTGCATTAACATGCGCAGTCATTGACAGATTGAGACATTTTTGACATTTATCAGTTCACGAGGACACCTAGGCGCTGTTCCCATGCATTTACCGCAAAGTATCTAATACTGGTGCAATCCGAAATCAAAACGAGGATGTCCTGACCGCAGTCTTTGATATGATTCAGAAGATTATTGTATTTTAAATTTATACTATACTATAGACTTCTTATTTATATAAACTAGCTAGTCGTGATAATTAAAGCGGATAAATGTGAGGCAAAAACAAACGAGCCAGCCAGGAGTCGAACCTAGAATCTTCTGATCCGTAGTCAGACGCGTTATCCATTGCGCCACTGGCCCGTATGACTTAATACGTTGTGGCAGATCTTTTTAAACCAAAAGTTCCGTGTCCAAAAGAATATTTCAGACCAAAGAATGAAAAAAATTGACATAAAGATAGTTGCTACATTCAGATCTAAAACAGAAGAAGCTACCACTGTATAATAGCATTAGCGCTGCCAACTTACCAACAGAGGAGAAAAGAGTCAATAACCTGAGAATGGACAATAAGCTGTAAATAGAATAAAGCTGAATAAAGACAATTGAAGACGCAAAAAAAAACAGAAAATGAACTTGACAGAGGCGGAAAATACATCACTGTAGGCAAAAAATATATATATACTATACTATAAATGGTTATTAACTGTGCGGTCGGACATCAGAGAAAATCGTAGCGAAACAATATGATTCTGGATGCAGCAGCAAAGTGATTGTTCGAATGTGGATGGTACTGCGGGATGGTCCGGATCTCACGCTAAGGAAAGGCTTGAACAGGGGACTAGGAAGTAGATAGGACAGAGAGCCATAGACATACATAAGAAAGGCTAGATGTCTCGTCCGCGCTGTCGGCCAATGGAGGTCGACGTCCGCAACTGGCGGCCATCTTGTGACAGGCAGCTTGCTCACTCGTAACATTGTGTTTTAATGGTGCATGTACTTTTAAATAACCATAACTTGTCTACCGATTTTTAAACAGTCTAGTTTGTTATAAACGTCAGAGATATACTTATGACACTGCATACTTATGAATAATTATAACCATGGACTTCCATATGAAAATAACATTGAACAGAACATAGAGATGCAATGAATATACACACCAAGGAATGAATGAATGAATATATATATATATATATATATATATATATATATATATATATATATATATATATATATACACACACACTTTTATAATGTTAATATTATAATAAAATAATTTGAATTATTATGTTTATTTTAACTTCTTGAGGATTGGGCCATTTACTAGGCTTTTCCCTTGACATTGCACTGCGCCTACTTCAGAGATCACTGTTCCCAGCTATTTTTGCCTACCATCAAATGCCTGACCTCTTTAGAAAACTGAGACCCTGTAGTTTCTTAGAAACAATCAGAATAATTATGTGAAGTACTTGCACAGAGTTATAGAGGCTAGAATATTGTTTTTCTTTCTGTTGGATAACAAGCATCTCATCTGACCACATTTCAGCTTCTAGGTCTCTTGATATGACTTTAGAAACACAACTGAGTCCAAGCACCAGGTCTTGTAAAGCTGTGTACAAAAGCAGATCCATATAGAATGAAATATGAGTACTTTAGACCATTGATTTGCCAAGGTATGCTCATGCGTTTTGTAAAATGCCCTATAGAAACTCCCATAGGACTTTTGGTTACCCAAAACATAGACATAGGCTACATAATAAAGGCTTACTGTGTGGTAACCTCTTGGTAACACTCTGAAGTTTCTTGTAGACTATTTGGATTGTATATCAGGGTTCTGATATAGAATTACTACACAAAATATGGAATAATTACACAAAAGTCTATTTATTCATTTGTTGCAGAGGACATATCTACAGCTGACAGGCTTGTAGAGGTGACAATGACAGCTGGGAGGGACTCTGTGTCATCCTGTGCTGTCACATTGCCTCTGCATGGTTTAACAACCCCACACCGGGCCATCAGCTTCCTGAAGATGTACTTGAACTGGCTGGCATTAGGGTTGTTATTCCAGCCACCTTAAAAAAAAAAAAAAAGATATATGGAGTATAGTACACAGATATTAAATACATGCTTTAAAAATGTTTTATGCTTAAAAAAAAACTAGAACTGAACTAGCCACCCCTGAATGATCTTTCCATATAAATTAAGTTGCATCTCATTATCATACAGTTCAGACTGTATCAGTGGTGATAAATTCGGCAAACAGATACAAATACAGGCATTTTCTATATACTCAAAATGGTTTGTGACACTTCCAGGTACTGTGTATGTCTTAGGGTTAGGGTTAATGTGCATGTCTTCAGAAAACACATTTTACAAAAATAAAAATAATAAGATGTTTTAACAAACCAAACCGATTGGAAATCATGTGCAACTTAAGTTATATTGAAAAGAAAGAGCAATTCTGCCTCTCCACTGATGTAAAATTGCTGGGTAGCAGCTAACCTGTAACTACTAACGTTAGGTCTCACTCAAAGCCAGCTAATAACTACAACCACATTCACAATGACTGTAATATAGATAAAAAAATTGGTTGTCATAAAATCGTTATTGGTGTCAGTAAAACTATAACTGAACAGCTCGATGGTGGTCTCAGCCTTGATAACTTGCACAAGTAACGTTAGCCGTGATACACAACTATGCTGCACGATTAAGTCGTCTTTCGAAAAGAAAAGCTGCAATTTCAACATGTTCACGCATCCAGAATTATAGCCACATTATTAACGTTTGTAAGAAATCAAACATTTTGTAAATCCGTCAAGATTTCAGCGAGATAAAAGTATTTATGTTCGTGCAGATCACTCACCTTACATCAGGTACCATGGAGTCCGATAGGAAGCTTGCCTGCTTCAAGATGGCCGCCGGTGATGCCGTCGGAGACCATAGACATACATAAGAAAGGCTAGATGTCTCACGGCGCAGTCTCCGACGGCATCACCGGCGGCCATCTTGAAGCAGGCAAGCTTCCTATCGGACTCCATGGTACCTGATGTAAGGTGAGTGATCTGCACGAACATAAATACTTTTATCTCGCTGAAATCTTGACGGATTTACAAAATGTTTGATTTCTTACAAACGTTAATAATGTGGCTATAATTCTGGATGCGTGAACATGTTGAAATTGCAGCTTTTCTTTCGAAAGACGACTTAATCGTGCAGCATAGTTGTGTATCACGGCTAACGTTACTTGTGCAAGTTATCAAGGCTGAGACCACCATCGAGCTGTTCAGTTATAGTTTTACTGACACCAATAACGATTTTATGACAACCAATTTTTTTATATTACAGTCATTGTGAATGTGGTTGTAGTTATTAGCTGGCTTTGAGTGAGACCTAACGTTAGTAGTTACAGGTTAGCTGCTACCCAGCAATTTTACATCAGTGGGAGAGGCAGAATTGCTCTTTCTTTCAATATAACTTAAGTTGCACATGATTTCCAATCGGTTTGGTTTGTTAAAAACATCTTATTATTTTTATTTTTGTAAAATGTGTTTTCTGAAGACATGCACATTAACCCTAACCCTAAGACATACACAGTACCTGAAGTGTCACAAACCATTTTGAGTATATAGAAAATGCCTGTATTTGTATCTGTTTGCCGAATTTATCACCACTGATACAGTCTGAACTGTATGATAATGAGATGCAACTTAATTTATATGGAAAGATCATTCAGGTGGCTAGTTCAGTTCTAGTTTTTTTTTTAAGCATAAAACATTTTTAAAGCATGTATTTAATATCTGTGTACTATACTCCATATATCTTTTTTTTTTTAAGGTGGCTGGAATAACAACCCTAATGCCAGCCAGTTCAAGTACATCTTCAGGAAGCTGATGGCCCGGTGTGGGTTGTTAAACCATGCAGAGGCAATGTGACAGCACAGGATGACACAGAGTCCCTCCCAGCTGTCATTGTCACCTCTACAAGCCTGTCAGCTGTAGATATGTCCTCTGCAACAAATGAATAAATAGACTTTTGTGTAATTATTCCATATTTTGTGTAGTAATTCTATATCAGAACCCTGATATACAATCCAAATAGTCTACAAGAAACTTCAGAGTGTTACCAAGAGGTTACCACACAGTAAGCCTTTATTATGTAGCCTATGTCTATGTTTTGGGTAACCAAAAGTCCTATGGGGAGTTTCTATAGGGCATTTTACAAAACGCATGAGCATACCTTGGCAAATCAATGGTCTAAAGTACTCATATTTCATTCTATATGGATCTGCTTTTGTACACAGCTTTACAAGACCTGGTGCTTGACTCAGTTGTGTTTCTAAAGTCATATCAAGAGACCTAGAAGCTGAAATGTGGTCAGATGAGATGCTTGTTATCCAACAGAAAGAAAAACAATATTCTAGCCTCTATAACTCTGTGCAAGTACTTCACATAATTATTCTGATTGTTTCCTAAGAAACTACAGGGTCTCAGTTTTCTAAAGAGGTCAGGCATTTGATGGTAGGCAAAAATAGCTGGGAACAGTGATCTCTGAAGTAGGCGCAGTGCAATGTCAAGGGGAAAAGCCTAGTAAATGGCCCAATCCTCAAGAAGTTAAAATAAACATAATAATTCAAATTATTTTATTATAATATTAACGTTATAAAAGTGTGTGTGTGTGTGTATATATATATATATATATATATATATATATATATATATATATTCATCCATTCCTTGGGCGTGTGTATATTCATTGCATCTCTATGTTCTGTTCAATGTTATTTTCATATGGAAGTCCATGGTTATAATTATTCATAAGTATGCAGTGTCATAAGTATATCTCTGACGTTTATAACAAACTAGACTGTTTAAAAATCGGTAGAAAATTTAGTGTTATGGTTATTTAAAAGTACATGCACCATTAAAACACAATGTTGCGAGTGAGCAAGCTGCCTGTCACAAGATGGCCGCCAGTTGCGGACGTCGACCTCCATTGGCCGACAGCGCGGACGAGACATCTAGCCTTTCTTATGTATGTCTATGTCGGAGACTGCGCCGTGAGACATCTAGCCTTTCTTATGTATGTCTATGCAGAGAGCCCTCTGACAGGCAGGGCATTGGGCAAGTAACAAGCACTACAGAAACACAATAAATCCGGTAGGTGGCGGCAATGCAAAATCAGATTGCAGAATCTGGCAACCTTATTAATGTGGGTGTTCTTTCTTAACAAAATCTTAACGGTTATTAAAAAAAACAAGAGTGTTATCCTTAAATCATAACTTTAATGTAGCAGTTTTAGCTTATAGATGGTGTTTTATTGATAGCCTTGATGTGGGGCATGCATGGGTTTCGTTGTGCTGTTTTGGGGTTGGAACAAATCCTGGCAACCACTCCGCACCGGAAGTGTCCTATGGCGGGTAATTCATAGAGTTGCGTAGCTCGTAGCTGCGTTTGTTATGATTTTTCAATGCCCCATTAGCTTTTAGTAAGATCTAAAACTTATTAGTCACATAATTACTTTTGCGGTATCGTTCCGCTATATATTTCTGGCACCTTTCAACGAGACAAGGTACATTTGTTTCTTATTTCAATACACAAATATACATTGGATACATTTGTACTTGTGATAACTGTAACTGTATGAGATAAAATTTGAAGCTGTTTTGAACGGCTTGCAGAATCACAATGAAGGCCGATGTGGATAAAATTGTGTTACTCTCGGATAAAGACAAAATTCCAGAACTTCAGAAGTACCTTTCCAGCCTTATGGACGACCAGGTCATTGACATTAAGTATTCTACCACCGCATTTTTAGCACCATCACAGACATTAATTTCATCATTGTTGTGTTTTCTGTTTCGCTGTAGTTAGTAACAGTGGTTACCAACAGTGCACTGAAGGGGAAAATGGTCGGTACTATGATTAAAGGCATATTTAAAGGTGAGGTTAAAACGTTATTATTCTCTAATGAATATATTTGCATTATTCTATTATTGTCAGGTAATATTGCAACCACAGTAACTTTTCAATATTGATATTACTCTGTTCTGCGCAATGTATCTTATGTGTGTGTTTTCTTATTGCTCAGGCTCCCCACCCGCTTCCACTGAGGGGTCAAAACGAAGGCTTCTGCTTTACCAGCACTGCATAACCCTGTGTGAATCAGGGGACCTTCAGACGGAGGTAGCTGCTGACATCATTGGATTGCTTATGCTGGAGGTAATATATCTTGCCAAGTCACTGTGTGTAGACCATACAATAGTGTATCAACTGACCTAATGTCTCATTTATATTTTGTGTCGGATTGTTCTGCTCAGACTCATACACTTTCTGGATCCTCTCTTGCCCAACTCGCTAATCTTTTTGTTGAAGCTATTAAAGTGAGAAAAATGGGCAGTGGAAAGACTCTGGAGCTCTTTCCTACCATACTAACTGCCCTTGCAGCTTGTGAAGTTATAACTTATGGCAAAGGTAATTTATTTCAGTTATTTATATAACACATAAGATAATATTGTTTTCACCAATGTGCAAAGTTTGGATCTATGTGGTCTCTTTGTACTTAGGAGAACTGAGTGGTGAGGAATACAAGAAACAGCTGATCAACAGCCTTTGTTCAAGCAGGTAAAGATATATTTACAGTGTACTTTAGCAGTGATAAAACTGTAACAAAAACATTTTATTTGTGTTAATTGTAATTAATTTCTTTCACACAGATGGGAACCACAATATGTTATTCATTTAACAACCATGTTCAGGTAAAACTTATTGATACGCTTTCTTTTTTGTGCTGTCTTTTATTCCTTTGCATACAGAGTAAATTTACACTATTTTTACCATTTAATTTTTTTCAGATTCTTGTTATATTGTAAATCTGCAAATCTTGTTTGATTCTATTGTCTTTAGTTATATTGCATTGATTTATACAATATGTATTGTATAGCTATTTTTGTTTTTAAGAGTGTTTTTTAAGTGCTATTAGGCTACTGGACTAAGCTATTTCCCTTGTGGTTCAATAAAGTCTGTCTAAGTCTACATGCCTAGGACTTGTCATTGTGTGTGTCTGCTTCACACCAGGGACGTCCCCTTGTCACCTGAGGAACTGCAGTTTGTGGTGGAGAAAGTATTGCGAATGTTTAGTAAATTAGATCTTCAGGAGATCCCTCCACTTGTTTACCAACTGCTCTTGTTATCTGCAAAGGTTTGTGTGTGTGTATTATAGCATTTTTACTAAAATTCACTATCATTTATTTAATTTCTTATGCCTACTAGGGTTGTAAGAAACAGGTCCTGGATGGAGTCATTAGTTATTTCAAAGAACAAGACGTCTGTCTGGAAGAAGAACAAAAGCGTGGAGAGTGAGTTAAATTCACCAAGTGCAGACACAAAAAAAATCACAAGTTAGTTAAATTCCAAAATAAATGCTTTTCCAGAAGCCTTGACCTGGAAGTTGAGTCCGTTCCACATGACCAGTTACGGCACGTAGAAGGTACTGTTATCCTCCACATTGTCTTTGCCATTCGACTTGACCATGAACTGGGAAGAGAGTTCCTTAAAACCTTTAAGGTCAGCTATGCCTTATTTAAATTTTGTTAAAGCCACATCTTATCTTTACATTTGTTTTCATCTTAAATGGACTTTTTTTTTTTCTTTCTTCCGACAGACCTCCTATGTGGACTTGTGTCCCTTCAGTGTTGCTCTGTTACTGTCAGTGGCTCGTATTCAGCGCTATGAAGAACAGGTGAATAATTGCCTCATTATTTTCTCCTACTTGTGTGACTGTATCTTTTCTGTTAATATTATTTCTGTCACCTTGTTTGTGTAGGTGTTTGACCTTCTGAAAGGGGCAGTTATCAAAAGCTTTAAGGATGAGCACTTGCAGCAAGGGTCAAAGGTCCTACAAGAGCTTTTCCCTCAACACCGAAGTGTGTCTCAGATGATCCTGGACACAGTCAAGAACAGGTCGGTACAATATCCTATCTAGTTTAATATATGGATGAAACTCCACCTTTTACATTGACACACATCTTCTATGTCTTATGGCACAGTGTGTTTGGCTGGGATCATGTGACCCAGGGCTTGGTTCAGCTGGGTTTCTTCCTTATGGACAACTTTGGGCCTAAACCTGGACCATTTGGCAAGACTGCAGAAAGTTCAGCTGCGTTAGCCAGGACACCCAATCAGCAAGCCTGTAAGCTGGGAGGTCAAGTCCTGCTCTTGGGATTTAAGGTATTACCTGTAGGGTTCCTCAGGTCCTGGAAAACCTGGAAACAATTGAAATTTGGTGTAATGAAATTGTTCCTAATGTCAATAAATTCACTCTGAAGGGGTAAAACTGGGTCTGTGGTAAATTATATGAATGTTAATGAGAAAATGTTGCCCAGCATTTTGTGTGAATTGTGTGTCTTTCCTGGCAGATGCATGAGCCTCTCAGGGGTGAGATACTCGAGCAAGTTCTCAATCGGCTGGTCACAAAGACTGCTTCACCTGTAACTCATTACTTGGGTAATACAAACATATGGTTTTGAAAGTTTGCACCTGTCTAGTGTTTGTTTAGACACTGGACATTTTTTTTTTATTTCTTTTGGCTTTTGTTTCCTCAGAGCTTTTCTCTGACATTGTGTCATCAGCTCCTATGATTCTCCTGGAATCATCTTCCAAAGTGATTGAGACATTTGATCAGCTGTCCTATTTACCCTTGGCCACTGTGCAGGGTCTGCTAAAAGCTGTCCAGGTATTTAAAATAGACACAAATGTGCTTTATGGATCTTGTAGTTTCCATTTTTATTCATCAATTTTGTAATTTCTAGCCATTGCTCAAAGTCAGCATGTCTTTGAAAGATGCTTTGATTTTAGTTCTTCGCAAAGCCATGTTTTCCAGGTGAGTACAGGTGATATATTATTACAATGTAACCCAAAATAAAGAGTTTAAGCAATGCAACTGTCTGATAAATATTTGTACCATTCACTTGTATTTTCCCTTGTCCTTAGTCAACTTGACGGTAGGAAGTCTGCAGTGACTGGTTTCCTTCTGTTGCTGAAGAACTTTAAAGTGTTTGGCAGCTTGACTTCAAGCCAGTGTAGTCAGAGTATCTCATCCAGCCAGGTAAAGTTTATGTGTGTGTCTTGTATACTGTCGTTTTTGTATTTTTTATTATTCATTTTAAGTTCAATAACTTCCCAAATGAGAATATTAAATACTAAGATTTCATATTTCTGACACATATATGAATAGGTCCAGGTGGATGTTCATTCTCGTTACAACTCTGCTGCTAATGAAGCCTTCTGCCTGGAGATTCTCAGCAGCCTGCGGCGCTGCCTGGGTCAGCAGGCTGATGTTCGCCTTATGCTTTATGAGGTCAGAATTCACTTCTCGTGAGTTGCCTATATCAGGAAATGGATAAAAGATACATAGCCTTTAAGTTTAGATTGGCCTATGTCCATGGAATAAAGTTTTTTCTCACAGGGTTTCTATGATGTTCTTCGTCGTAACTCCCAACTGGCAAGCTCTATAATGCAGACGCTCTTATCACAGGTTTGTGCAGTGCAAGTTTAACAATGTTCTTCATAAACAGTGAATGGAATCTGTATGATTTCTATTGATTCACAGTTGAAGCGCTACTATGAGCCTGAACAGGACCTCCTGCCTCCAGTCAAATTAGAGCCATGCATCACTGCACATGGGAACCAGGTTTTCCTGCAGGAGCCTCTGGTACTCTTCAGTTTTTACTGCACTTTGACTATTATTTACAACAACTGGAACATTATGTTTTACTCTCTGCATTGATTTGGTTTCATCCCAGGCCCATCTGCTGAGCTGTACAATACACTGCCTGCTGGGCCTTCAGAACATGCACAAAGCAGCTTGTAATAATGACGACAGTGATGATGAGGAGGAGGAAGGATACCAGTCTGAGCTACAAACAATCTTGGAGAGCATGACAAGACGTATGGTCAAGTGTGAGCTGGAGGACTTTGAACTGGTATTTCTGTTTTTAGTCTGTAGTTAAGTGAAGGAATATTATTTGGCAGTTGGCTTGTTTTTTTAAAATGGTTCTGTTGCCGTTGCTTGTAGGACAAGTCCGCAGAGTTTTCTACAGGATCCAGTGTCGGTGTGAAGAATAACATCTATGCTGTTCTGGTGATGGGAGTTTATGAGATCCTAGTTGAGTATAACTTCAACAAGGCCAATTACAGGTGTGTTCACTTTCTACTTCTCCGTTGGTGTTGTGTGTAATTGTTCTGTTGGGGTTTTAACTGTACAACAATTGAACCTGCAGCAAAACACGCTTCGAGGAAATAATGCAATTGTTCAATCGCTACCACAAGATATCTGAGCTCCTCAAAGAGAAAGCTGGAAAAGGCCGAGTGCCTTCAAAAAAAACACCACGGAGTTTACTTTCTATGGGTTTTATATCAACACTTCTCCCTGCACTTTTCAGGTGAATACCTTTTACTGAGTATGATACAAAGTGACATTTATAATAATTTGAGTTCTAATGTTGAGTACAAAATAATACAACTTTTACCTGCAGAGACGGTGCACAGAGCAGAGAGGAAGCTCTCTCAGTTCTGCGAGCAAATGGAGAATTTGTTCGGTATTCACTGAGTGTGGCGCTACAGAAGATCCAGCAGCTGGAAGACACTGGACACACAGACGGCCCAGATGGACAAAACACAGACAAAACCTTCCGTTTCCTGTGTGACATGACCAGGTTAGACTTTGGATGTAGCACATGCAGACACACTATTTCCAATTTTTTACTGTCCCCATTTTATCAATAATTTATTTTTCAATAGCGTTCTAATGTGGCGTTACACAAACATCCCAAGTGTGGTGGAAGACGCAGGTAAGAAGGAAAAGCGCATCACCTTGTCTCAGTTGTGTCTCGAGGGTCTGCTTAGGATCTTCACAACCTGCCAGCAGCGTTACCCAGAGCGAATGGCTCAGCTCCTCTCAGTCATGGGTTAGTTTTCTTTCAAAAAGCATCATTTTCATTTGAAATAAAAAGGCATGCTGTATCACACTTGTGTATTTATTTTATTTTATTTTTCCAGAGAGTGTAGAAAATGAACTGGATGAAGGCAATATCAGTCAGATCAACTACTTTTACATCCGTCAGTTTCAGGTGAATCTGTAGACTGAGGTTATATCTGCTTTCTATTCATAACAATGATCATAAGAGTAGTATTATTGTGGTCAAAATCAAGTGCATTATGTCTATGGTGTTAACATTTCTGTGAATGTCAACAGAGGGTGCTGTTTGCGCAGCTAAGTGGAGGACCGGGAGAATTCAACAGCAAAGAGGCTCAGCTGATCATCAGTATTTTGAGTGTGCTTTCACAGCAGCTAAAGCCCTCCTCCCAGGAGGTACATGGACCACCAGGTACATTTGATAAACAGTTTAACTCCACCTAAAAACACTTGTATCCATTTTACAGTTTGTTCAAATGATCACATGGACAGTAAAGATCTGTAAGGAGACAGGCTTTGGTGAGTGGTTTAAAAACATTGTATTGATATGGTATATAGTTGTCAATTCTAAAATATTTTTGTTTCTCTCTCTCTCTTAGAGGATTTAGCTTTTGCCAAAGGACTTCTCACTCTCCTTTTCAACCTTCATGTTCTCTACAAGAGTCCAGTGAGCCTTTTGTTAGAACTCTGCCAAGACATCCACAGCCAACTTGGAGATATCGACCAGGTTAAAAGAAAAAAAAAGCAGTTTACATACAAAAAGGGCCCCATTTTAATTTCCATTTGACTTTTATGGATATTGTGGTCTCCTTTTTGTCTGTAATCAGGACGTGGAGGTGGAAAAGCAGTCTCACTTTTCCATTGTCAACTTGAAGACAGCTCCAACAATAGCAGTGAGTAATGTTAACTTTAAACATCATAATTTGCCCGATTTTATTTTATGTTCTCACCCACTTTCATTTCAATTCTAGATGCTGGTGTTGTCTCAAGTTGGCAGAGTGCTAGATGAAGTGGACTGGCTTATTGTTAAAAAGAAAAGCCAAACCACCGCTGACAAATCAAGCCATAGTAAGAGACTTTGCCCTCTGTTGTTTATTCGGATTAAGTATTTAAGTTGATCTCATGTGACCTAACATTTGATTCGAGGTGAAGCCACACTGTCTACGGGACAGCAGGATCCAATTGAGAAAACTGTGACATTGCAACTTGGGACACTTCTGACAGCACTCAATGAGCTGGTCCAGACAGCCCTGCTGCCTGGTCCAAGCACCCTCACACTGCTCAGAGAAATGAGTCGTACATACACCATCCTCACCACACTGGTCAAATACGTGAGTTTACATCATCTATGTTTTTCAAGGTCAGGTTTTCTCAGTCTAAACTATAATCTCTCTGTGTTTTAGTACATTCAAGTGTGCTCTAGTCACGGTTCACTTCCTTCACGCGTTGAGAAGCTGGTGAGTATTAACTATTATATGATTTCAAAAGGTTTTATCACAAATGTTATATTATTGTTTTCTTTAAATTTTGCAGGTCAAGTTGTCCGGCTCCCATCTAACCCCACAGTGTTACAATTTTATCACATATGCACAAGTACCGTTTTTCTTTTTTTAATCTCCATTTATTAAAACCGACAGCCTGCCCTCAGGAGACTTATACTAATAACTTGTATTACCTTTCTCAGAGTGGAGAAATGAGTGGAGGTACAGATGACAAGAAGAGAAAGAAGAAGAGTGAAACAAACAGTGCTGCCTCTGTGAGAACTATAGCTGCTTTTTTTCTTCTTTTGATGAAATGTACATTGTATTTAACAGAAACAGTCTGGAGAAAAAAGTGAATCAAACTTTCTAATTTTAGGCAAAACTTTTGCGCGAGACAAAGGCCATTCCTGACTTGATCTTTAACATCGAACAGTATGAAAAGTACCTCATCACACTTTCCAAAAAGTCAAAGGTGAGTGTGAGCTTAACGCATAAATAAAGTCATAAAAAAATACTCTACACAGAGTTAGAGTAATTTCAATCAAATAGTTTCATACTCACTTCTGTCTGTGTACTGTCCAGGTTAACCTAATGCAGTACATGAAATTAAGCACGTCAAGAGATTTCCGCATCAACACTGCTACTCTGGAAGCAGCTCTCCAGGACCAGGATTGCAGTCAGCAGGCAAGTGCCAGCTCAATCTTATATATACACAGTACAAGCACTCAAACAGTTTGTGTATTAGGGGTACAGTTTTCTTAAATGTTAGGGTCAAACCACCGTGTTCTATTCTTTATCTTTAGACAACAACATCTCAGGAAGAGGAGGAGGCCCCAGAGCCCAAACAGAAGAAGAGAAGAAAATGAGTGTACTTTTCTCACTTTGGTGGACAGTTCATAGTAGTTTGTAAAAAAATACAAACTAGTTTGTATTCCTCACCAGAATTGGATTTACAGTTGAATAGTGCTGCTGCCCTTAGCTCAATGTTCAGTTTGTTTTAAGTGACAGTTATCTTCCTTTCACCAGTGAGCCTTTTGTAATATCAATAACTTGATAGATGTCGATAGCTTCACCTGTTAAAGAGTCATAAAGAAAATATATATATATATAACTGTAAGGTCTATTACTCTAAATGTTAACTTATATTCATTCTTAATAATAAATCTACAACTTCTGCTTGAATCAATATCTTTCATAAATATATTCAAGATTATAAACAGATTAGAGAGCACATGTTGACTCACCTGGGGGTAGGCTGTATCTGCGTTCCAGACCTGTGGGATTTGAAGGGGTCTCACAGTCCATATTAACCTCCTTCCTCAAACACTGGTCAATATCAACTGCACTGAAGAAAGCCACTGACTGTGGCAGGTCCTCCATGCCCAATGCATGTGCAAACATGCTCCTAAATTTCAAAGTAGCACATGATCAGAAACACTGGAAACTTCTATACTCTGCTACAAAAGCATGAAATCAGACCTTGTGAGCAGGTTGGTGATTTGAAGAGCCAGGGCTGCCCGGTAACGGTCTTCACTGCGAACAATATAGCGCACCTCGTCATGTATGCTGATGCAAAATCGGCCATCGATTTCATGTTCCTCAAAGAGCCACTTCATTGCCACCAGCATGAGGTGGAGGTAGTCCACTGCAGAGCTCTGTACCACCCAGTTCACTCTGCTGGTAATAAACTAATAAGAAAGAGAAACATTTATTGATTAATCTCCAGTTTGGGACCAAATGTTGACTGTTTAAAGTGAGCAAAATTAATCATGGTTTTTAACCTCGTCTTTAACTGCTCTTGGCTCTAGTGCTCTGCTGATCCTGCAGCCAAGAACTGGAGTAGCTGGCTGAGGGGAATGTGCTATACTCTCCAACTTATTGAACATATCTGACTCAGTCCCTCCAGACCACACGCGTTTGCCAACCATATCCCACTTCTTTCGCCGGGAACTAAGAGATGACCAACTGGAGAAATTAAGAAAAGACTAAACTACATTTGAAAATTGATCGTCTGTTAATTCTATGCTCACCATTGTGAGACCAGTCTCGTGATCCTGCGCAACTCCTGCAAGGACACACTTCCATTTTCCTCTCTCTCCACCTCAATATCCAGTTCCTTTACCAGCCATTCACCCTCTTCTGATAAATGATATCTACGAGCATATTCTCACATCAGCACAGCCTATACAGTAACACAGTAATCTTTGACTGGAAATGTTGGCTAACACATATTGATGTGTGTACCTGCGTATTCCCTTTGTTAAGGCGTACATCTGCCTGGCCTTACTGGCAGCTTCTGATTGCCCAAGACGGTGATTAAATTGCATGAGCAATCTCTCTGCAAAGGGCTGTCCTGCTCCGTAAATTCGTCCATAGTTAAAAACTTTGGCGTGCTCTCTGCTGATGCCCACAGCCTCAGCAGTACGGCTGTGCAGGTCAGTGCCCTGACTTTTTTTGCCCTGGAGAGTCATCCAGCCAAATGCAGTAGATCCTAAAAAAGTAGCAGTACAATAATCTACAAATTTACCACATTTTTACAATATTTCTTACCATGTATTCCAGCAAAATGAGCTTCCCCAAGAACAGCAGCAATCCATAACTCCTGAGAGTCAACATCTGCTCCTACCAGGTGGTAGCCAGGTGGAACCTGAACCATGGCTTTTAACTCACTGCCTACTCGATCCCGCTGTGGACACAATACAAATAACATAAAAGGCATTTAACTATGCATTAATGTCTGCCCCCTCCATCTTCTCTTACCCTGGCGTTACTGGCAGTCAGCCATGTAGGCTCGACGGCCCTGCGTGTCACAGTTCCAGCAGTGATGACTTGGGGTAAAATGGCTCCATACTGGCCTTCTTCATCAAAGTCTTTGTGTCTTAAACAAATTAGGTTACACCTTTTGAGTTTTTTTTTTCCTATAATCAGGTAGCCAGTAGCTAACTAAATAAATGTGTGTATTAAAGACACAGTACAGAGATGAAACTACAAACCTGCTGACAGGACGGGGAAGCTCTCCTTTGCGCAGCCACACCACCATCTGTGAGCTAAACATCTCATTTGTCACTATCACCAATAGCTCTGCTTTATACAAGACCCAAAAATAACTGCATTACCCCTGGTACCTAATACGTTTGTGCGCATTCCTCCAAAAGGACATCATTTTATTGATCTCCAGAGCTCGTGTCGCATTGGTTCCACCCCTTCCAGCCCTTAGAGTACCATCTTCCATCTTGGACAAGAAATCTTTTGAAAATGGACTGCCAACATTGTTATGATTACCATCCTGAAACAGTAATAAGTGCATTAGATGGTGAACAGGTGCAAACATTTTAACAAGTGTACACTGAACGTCACTTAACCTTGTGAGGTAATTTAAAAAACCAACACCCTGGAATATCCACATCATTGTAGGGCCCATTTCCATGGTGATAGTGGCACAGACTCTCCTCTCCGATATTAAATGACTCTTGTTGCTGAAACATATAGAACAATTTATCATTATCACAGCAAGCGCAATAACTCTTCAAAAACACAGGTATAATAACAAACATTTAGAAGAGTCCAAAATGTGTACATGACATTCTCTACAGCACCAAATAGGGCACCTTTCCATTCAGATTTCCTTTCTTCCTTTCATTCACCATCTTGATTGCATTTTCCTCTTTCAAACTTTCAAGGGAACTTATTTCCTCAACCTAAAAAAAAAATAAAAAATAGATAAGAGGTGGGTTTGACCTCACTATTAACAGTGAAGAAGGCAAATTCAAACAATTTTTTTTTATGTCTTATTACACAAGGATTGTAAAAACCTTTGCCCACACTGTGCTGTCTGTGAACATGAGGTCCTCTGAGAAGCTGTTGTTCTGATATTCAGGCATTTCCTTCTTGTTCTGTTCACAATACTCTTTGTAAACTGTTTCAATAGCTCTGAAAAAAACAAATAAGATATATATATATATACACACATAATCGATATACAATACAGTTGAATAAATTATTCTGAAAATCGAATACACACGTGTGAGGGCATACACAGCCTGAATTGTCTTCATGAGAATCCAGATTATCCTTGCGCCCTGGCACCAGGTAGCCCCAACCATGTTTCTCTGTATAATGCAAAGGGAAGCCATCCCATGTCAGACCCATTAGCTTCGGGGTCACTCTCATCTGTAGACTGATCAGACTGGCCCCAGGCGACCAGCCATCCACTGACATCTTTTCACATAGTTTACGATACCATCTGATGACAAAGGTAAAGCGCGGACTTACAAAAAAACAAAGTTAAAATCTATGCGATTAAAGACAGTGAGGACAGTACCCTGGATGCCCGGGCAAATGTTGTCTTCTCTTGGGGAGCCGATCCACTGTGCCCTTTAGCTTCTCTACCGCCAATCGACTGAGAGAATGGTCATCCAGCTCCTCTTCAGATGGTGGACCTTGATCTAGCACAAGAAATAAACTACTATATAATAAAAGAACCAATATGCCCCGGTTAAGGACTCATACCTTCTTCCCAGTTTGTGAGAGGGGTAGCAGCAGGAAGTGCATTTTTGGTCTGTTTCTTTTTAGTTGTTGTTTTCTTCTGTTTGAATTCCTGCACGTCCCACTCAAGATCCCAAAGCCACGGGTCTTCTTTGTATCTGTGATGCATTAAAACATGCAGGGTGCTTTGTTAAATGTAAGCTATATATTAGTAATATATTTAACATACACTATATATTTATATATATATATTTTTTTTTTTTTTTCTTTTAAATAAACACTGATTTTAGTGGTCTTTCTCTGACCTTTTATCTTCCAGGAGTTGGCACGCATCGTCTGCTAAAGTCATCAGGGACTTCTTCATCTCTCTCTGAAGCTCCTCATACATGTCCTGAGAATCCTCCAGGTAGCGTCCCCAGTTTTGATTGATAGGAAGATAGCTCACACCCATCTCCAACATTCCTGCAAAGGTCACTGGATGTGGACATCTATAAAAAGAAGACAAGTTACAAATTAGCATGCACATTTTCAAATAAATGCTTGGAGAGAGGCTTGAAAATGACCTCTCCATGAAGAGTGGTAATTGTTCGCTGAAGACATGATGGGTGGCGTGTACATCAAGGGCACAGTACTGCATCAATTCCTGCAGAGGTCAGCAAAAGCATGAGTTTACAGGTCTGGCTCAAGGAAGAACACAAGACTTACTAAGATTTTCTAACCTGAAAGTTGCTTCTGACATCAGCCATGCTTCCCTTCACAAAAATGTCTCTGGCCTCTTTATCCAGCGGCGGCCCACCCACGTAGAGAGCGTGGACATCCGACAGGTTATTGATGCTGCTGATATTCACCCAATCCCAAGACCCAATCTGTGTATAAAAACATTTAATGACCACATGCTTTATACTCTTAATCAAAGTTAAAGCTATAACAAACTCAAAAGAGCAAGTACCATTGGACCACCTTGCTTTTTTCCAGTTTTCTTAATATGTTCCTTCACTTCCTGAAGCCCCCCCCGTTTGCCCAGTTTATTGGCCATCCAAAGAGTTCGCTGGAATCCAGTGAGCCCAGAAATTGCCATGTGAAGACTCATAGTGTCCATGAAGCGTACCTTAGAGCCCTTTAGTAGTAAAACAAGATCAAATTTAAACACTATGTATTTTTTTATGAACCCACTAAAGGACTAACAAATGCTGCTGCAAACTCACAAACTGTTACCTCTCAATGACTTTCTAGTATATTTAAGTAGCAATTTAAATGTGTAAAGTTACATGTAGTGTACCCTATCACTAAGAGTGGAGGAGTATACCTTTAACAAGTACTGCTCCTTAATGTAAGATCGGTCAAAACTGACATTATGACCCACAACCAGTCTTTCCTTCCACTGCCCACCAGGTGGTCGTACAGAGTTGATAGGGGTTTCAAGTGGGATGAGATCAGCTAATGTGAGCTGATTTGACCAGGAGTAGCGCTCTTCAACCAGACGTTTACTGCACCATGAATACCTGGAACAGTAGATAAAAAGTATTTATATGTAAAGCTATGTATGGAAAGTTATGCGTTTTTTTATTTATTTATCTGCTTGCACTGACCATTTAGTGGGAGATACAGCAACTGCTAATGTTGGACACTGTCCCTCCATTGTGCAAATCTCCACATCAAACACCAACGCCGACTCCTCTGGAAAATCCACCTTCTTGCTTTGACCATCTGGATCATAACATGTCCAGCCAACTGCCCAGGTCCATTCCTTTGGCATAGGAGGCAGCTCGGCCTGCTGCAGTTTGATTGCAGCCTCAAGGTATGGAAGGCTTTGCTTTTGGGCGAGGATACGAAAGTGCTCATCAATATTTTTGCCATACATTTGGGGAAGCTTCAGCTCCACATCAGGTAATGGTGTGGTTTCCTTGCCCCACAGCTGGTGCTTCTGCAGGTGCTTAATGCTGCGCTCTACATCTTCCTCCTTATATTCTGTCTCTAGGCCTCGAAAGATCTGATCATGCAGATTCTTTGAGAGCATCTGGATGTTAAGGGGTTTATGCGAGTCTGGATGACCTCCTCCCCTGGAGAGACTGTGACTGAGTGGAATACAGTGAGCGTAGATGTGGCCATAGTTGACAGATAGGACGTATCAGCAGGGGACAGCGCAGGACATGCAGCATACCCTCATTAGGACCTTCCAAAGAAAAAGAAATGAATAAATAAAGGTAAAGTACTCGAAAACATTTTTACTAAGTATACATACTAGTTTGATTGTTTCGTTGGTGTTCATTTGGAATACTATAATTTTTTTGTGCTTTTGGTAAACTCCACAAACATGATTATTTGGTAAACCAATAAAGCGTATTGTCAAAAAAGCAACATTACCCTCTCTGTTCTATCAGGGACCGTCGATTTCTGTAAATTGGAAACACCGACAGAAGGAAAACATTCAGCTCACAACGTGAGCATGTTTGCCATGAAGCTTACAGTATTGTTGTAGACTAATGCATGCTGAAGTGTGAGCGACCCCTGGCGGTCCGGAGGACCACAGTCTCATTTCAACCAAATGACCACAAAACAAGTGAATAAAAGCTACTATGATCTGTTGAGTCTTTGCAGCCTATCGCCGACAAATACAAAACACACAAAAAAACTTCTGTACTTCTACTCCTATACCTTTTGTGTCACTTCTTTGAAGTAGCGTAGATGATGCTATTACTGACTGTCCGGCCGCGTGGCCTAATGGATAAGGCGTCTGACTTCGGATCAGAAGATTGCAGGTTCGAGTCCTGCCGCGGTCGATTCTTTTCTTGGAATTGCGTCATTACCGGTGAAGGAAGAGACATCGCTTCCTTCAAATATGTCTGAGGAGGTTCTCAGTAATCCAGGTCGTCTTTTTCGTCTCTAATTCCAGAAGACTTTATCAATTCGTATTTGTATAAATAATTGATAAAGTCTCTTGAAATTAGAGACCTGATGTTTTTACTTTAACCTTCATTTCTTCAAATAAGAAACCTTGGAAACACTAGATTTATTAAGAAGAAAGTATATGTCCAGAGAAGACTCTCTACGTTGCCTCCTTGATACTTACAAAACACAACACTTCTTTAATTTATGAGTCAGCTTTTGAGATTAGAAGAAATTGAGATGAATTGTCTTAAAGCTTTGTCCATGCAGAGAGAACTACTTTTAAACACTTTTCTACACACATTTTTGCATATTGTTTTGGCTACATTTCTTTGGGTATTTTATACCTAGTGTTGTTACCCTCTTCAGAGAAAGACATTTGTCTTTTGTGTCTATTTCAGAGTCAAGTGTCATTAAATCTTTTATCCAAGCCCTTTGGATGTTTGGTAAAACCTTCAAGCTTAATGTTACCAAAACGTATAAGTATAACA
Organism: Neodontobutis hainanensis; assembly: GCA_024349245.1. Taxonomy (NCBI): domain Eukaryota; kingdom Metazoa; phylum Chordata; class Actinopteri; order Gobiiformes; family Odontobutidae; genus Neodontobutis; species Neodontobutis hainanensis. The sequence goes on from JALDNG010001682.1 coordinate 46,852, forward strand.
GATTCTTCACAGATATCAGGCAAAAACAATAAGATTGAGCTCAATCATTATTAATCTGCTCTGAGGTGAAGAAGAGGTACAAGCATCAATCTCCAGTAAATAAGGTTGTAGCTAGCAAGCTTTCTTTTTTTTAAACTGCAAACCACATGAAAGAACAACTTCTCAGCTTTTTATTATATCTGTTAATTTTTTTTTTTTCAATTCTATTTATTTTTTCTTCAGTACAATAATATGCCTTTAAATACAAAGATGGTTTGTGATATATACCGGGGTCAGATTTTTTTCAGCAACAAAAAATGTGCGTGTTGCTGCTCTGGCCTAGAAATAGTTACAGTAATAAAAATGCCAATATGGAGCTAAAGATGATGTAAATTCTGTATCTCATTCAGAGATCACACTGTTATTAGAATGAACTCCTGTCTTTTGAAAGTCTGTCTATATATTCTGAAGAACTTCAGCCAGATACTAAACAACTGCCATTGGTCCAAGGTAGAGTTTCTATGTGACAACTTAATCACACATCACTGTGACAAGTTGCCCCACAGCCCTAGGTGTACTAAATGTAAGTTTTCAAATAGAATTATATATTGGATTAAATCTAACAAGAAATGTAAGTCTCAGGTTTAACATCTAAATAAAATAATATATATATATATATATATATATATATATATATATATATATATATATATATATATATATATATATATATATATGTGTGTGTGTGTGTGTGTGTGTGTGTATTTGTTGTATTTTGTTGTGTTTGTTCCTATTCAAGGCATTACATCAGACCTGAGAGACACAAAATGGCTATTCTACTGTTAAATTGCCTTTTGGTATTAAAAATAACAGCAGTGTGCCCCGGTTTCACCTACCGGGAGAAGCCTACCGGGCACATTTAGTGCAATTGTAGAGTTATTATTAATGCCTATGCTGCCATTAAAATAGTATCTTATGGTTAATCATTTCTTTTCCAGCCAAACAACATGGCCACCATGACCCAAAAATAATGCTACAAGTAAAGACATTTACTTGATTAGAATGTGTTTTTGTACATCTGTTGTTCAGCCAGAATGGGGCTTTCAGTCAATTTTATAGGGAAATAGGGGATTTTGTTTTCAAAAATCAGAAAACCTATTATTTGCATATTACAACACATATGTAACAAGTCATCTGTTAAAATCGAAACATCCATAAAACTCAAAAGAGATTATCTTTGTTACAATCATAGGTTACAATCAATGGTGCTGAGGGAACTGTTCGTACTCATTGGCCGTTCAGTGCTTGCACATACAAAAGCTGTAGAAGTCGAAGATCCTCTATGTGGAAGGACAATCATATATCTATGACGGCTATTTTTAAACAAGTTGCGCGGGAAACTTATTGTTTACAATTAGGGCTTTTAAATATGTTATATTGACCCATATTTACACTAATGGAAATGAATAACGTTTGAATTTGTGTTTTGAATAAAACTCTATTGTGAAGGATCCAAAGATAGGTAGGTATCCAAACCTAACTAAATGACCGACCGTTTTCCTCATTTTAAAATAGCAATTAAGTGAGTAGGCAAAATGTTATATCATTAAATTTTAGAACATTCAAATGCACGTGGATCGCCTTAAAGGTCCAATTTAATCAGGTCAGATTTAGATGTTCGGCGCTCTTTCATACATTACCAATAAGCGCACACCGGAGTGAGACGTCTGGTGAACTTAGATGAGCTCTGATGGCGGGGGGCTCTGATTGGTCCACAGCGGCCTGGTCGTAGATGGCGTCAGTGCGGGAGCAGTGAGGAAGCGGCGCTGAGACTGAGCAGAGGCAGAAGGTCTCTGGCTGAGAGAAGACCCATCTGAGAACAGCATCGCTCACAGTTTACCAGGGCCCGACTGAAAGCAAGCTCATATGGAGAAAAACCATAACAAACTTAAGTTAAGGACACAATACTGCGATGTCTCCACAAAGGTAAGCAATGCACCTAAAAATATACAGCCTTTCAAATGACAGCATTACCTCATTTTGATATTTTCAAGCCTCCTGCAGTAAATGTCTTGATGCAAATGAAGCATTCTCGTTTTAACTATGTTTTCTGTTTGTTTTATTGTGCATTTTCAATACAACATTGTATAAGAAATTCCACAAACGCTTGTTAACATCACATTTTAAACACGCCGTTTAAATTGTAAAAACAAAATAGCCAGGTTATTATTTTTTCATCAGAACAAACGAGTTTATGTGAAAGATTAAGCAAGTAATATGAAATGAGTCCAGTTCGAGAAGAAGTAGGCCCAACATAACTCCCATTAAAAGTATAGATGTGTAGCCCCTGAGATCCAAAGACTTATGGAAAACTTGTATACCATTTCTGGTGTTATTTCTTTTATACATAATGTTTTATTTATAACCGATATATACAGGGTTTTTAATGGAGTCTAGTGCAGGGAAAAGCCCGTTTTTGTTGCTATCTGAGGTACATGGGCATGGTTTCAGGCCGCCCTAGTTTATGCTAAGTGACGTTTTTCCTAGTTGGCAAAAACAGTCTTTTATAATATGGTAAACACGCAGGGTTTAACATTTTATAAATATTTTACAACATGCAATACAACATATCAAAGATTTGTAGGACAAGTCAAAAAATGTAATGTTTAAGTGAAGATGGTATTCTGTAATTTAACTTAAAACAAATATTTTAAGCGCCATATTGTGGCTTCTCAGTTTCACGTCAGGGCCTTAAACTTGACGCACAACTAAGCAACTAGCAATAGCAATTTGTAACGACATGCTCTTTAACGAAGAGCTAAATGTATAAATTTAAAAAAGTGTATTGTCTAGTGTTGGGTGTAGCTTATAGTTCCATAAATATAATACATTTGTGTTCTTTATAAATATGGAAAGTACACTTTGTTAAAATGTCGGCCTCAAACAAATTATTAGTAATGCGACATTTAGGTAGGCCGTTTTATTGTTTTCTGGACGAGCCAGTATGTTTATTTTAAGTACAAAACGTGCACATGCTTCTGGTAAAGACGGCACATGATGTATACGTGTTTTAAATAAATAAATACAACTTTTACCTTCTCCTAGAGCGCACCAGGCCACCAGCTGTATGTCCAGTTGGAAGAGTGTGTAAGAGGTCTGTTTCTCTCTTTGGTTATCTAGCTGTATGAGTCTAAATACCTGTCATAAAGCTAGATAACCGAAAGTAGAAATGTCTTCTACTGTTTCTACTCGTGTACAAGAAAATTAAAGAATGTCAAGGTAAGAAAATATTTAAAATAAACCAAAACAATTACTGTACATGATAAAAGTCAGTTCTGCTCTGGACCTGTGTGGCCAGATTAAAGTTTATCTGTATTAAGTTAGCTTATAGGCCTACTGCAAGTTTTAATGATGAGTAAGCTTCAATGAATTTGACTAATGTATTTATATATTTACCTGTTTGAATTCAATTAGAAAACGAAATCGGTTTCAATGTTAGTGTCTGTTGAATTGCTACTAGTGCTTATAAGTGGTGTAAAATTCTTGACACACAAAGTTAAAAAAACACTTATTTAAATTTGTAGTGAATGATAGAACCTCCGACACACTGGGTTTTGCCGTAATAAGATGGGCATGGCCATCCAGTTGACAACGGCTGAACTTTTCAACTTGGTACTTCAGGGCTGTGCAGTGCACACTCTAAGACTGGAGAATGCCTCAAAAGCTTAAAGAGCACCAAAGTGAGATGAGTTTTCTTTCACTCTGCTAACTAGCTATTGCAGTCGAGATGCTGTCAAACCAGGCTAATTGCTTCGTTTCACAGGAAGATATTGGATATGTGAAAAGGCCGTAGTCCAGTTCTCATCCTGTTTTGCAGGCAGCGTGTGAATGTGTCATTTAACAAAAGTATAGCACTTCAGTTCTACTTTATACGTACAAAGCTTCTACAACAAACCATCCTTGTAGACACTTTATCACTTTTCTGAAGAAAAAACAAAACACCTAGAGTACTAATATAGACAATTTCAGTATATCCCTTTTGAATAAATAAATAAAAAAGGCAAGACATTTTGTAGCCTGTAAGCCTACAAAGTGCAAATGAGATGCTGTTTCTAAAGGAATATTTGAATGGGTAAAAAAAATGTAATACTAGATGATCTAAAGTATTGTTTTTCTTCTGCTCTCTTTCTAAAGGTTTCTGATTTATATCACAGATTCAACAATGCTGAAACGATGTTGAGGAGAAAACATGAAGAATGAGTCTATGGCAATGCTCCCCTCCCCCTTTGCAGTTTTAGTATCCTCTAATGCCATCTGCAGTGCCAACAAAGAGTGCCAAGAGGCGGACAAAGACCCCGGCCGATGCTTTCAGTTTTGGCGCGCTTAGGAGCCATCTTGGGAGATGTTCCTGCGACATGTAAAATGGCTGGACTGGCATATGAGGTGAGCTGCATCCTGGTTTTCTGTTGGGTACCAATGGTACAGGGTGCATGAGGTGGGGGAGCTGGACAGGAGGAAGAACGAGAAAGAGAAGAGTTTTCCATTTCCTCCACAGTTACACATGGCCTCTCCCTTGTCCCCTCTATCTTCTGCTTCTGCTAATTAGCAGTTAAAGGCTGATGTGAGAGGGGTGGTGGTGAGGGGGGTGGGGGGTGCAAACAAAATTAATGAGCTGGCACCGGTTGAAGGAAACCTGCCATCCTCTCTCGTCATGGTGCTTCTTTACTGCCTGCTGCACACCAGGCGGAGGTGTAAATCCTGTTTCCAACTGACAATTTTTTATCAAATTTATTTTATGAAGATTTCTAGTATACTGGACAAATTGTTTTCTCAGCCCATTAAAGTAGTCAGATCATTAAAGAAGTAATATCTAATTTCAGACACACATCACATTATTAGTTCTGTTCCGTTTGTTTATTATATTATGTTTTATAAAACCTTTTCTCTTGTAAGTGGGTAATTTTTCAGTTGTTAGATGTGCTAGTTGCAGTTATCTACTTAAATCTAGTGTGGTTAATGTTAGAT
>JALDNG010001683.1:0-115326 GCA_024349245.1 Neodontobutis hainanensis
ATCCCAAACAAACACCTGAAGACGCTAATGATAAGTCTATTGGCCTGTCTGTAATGTCCTAGTTAACTCTACCAATGTGGAACTGCGGCATGATATATGAGAGTGATTCGTCAAGAGCACGATTGCTCCCAAAACCTAGAAGCTACTACAATGACCAGCAGTTTTGTTTGACTCCTTAATCCCTGGACAAAGACAGGTGCCTCTAGATCCGCTACGTCCTCACTTATCATGGTACGTCTAAAAATCTATCAGCCCAAGTCGATCATGATCCTCCAAATTGCCATATATTTATTTCTCCTAAGTGCATTAATTGGTTAACCCGAAACTGTTATGGGTAGACCACAATTCTTCTTAGCTTAATCCTCCCAAACCACTTCCTATGCTCCTACTCATCGGAAACAGACACTGCACCTACCACGCGCTTATTTACGACCACAGCGTCGTATTTACCTTGCTGGCTATTTTTAAGCTGAATAATTCTTTACCGACTGCAATACGCCTAACACTATCCTCTACATTGGTCGAATATTTGAATTTCCTAGTTGCACTAAATGACCCACTTAGTGCCGCTATAGTGTAAATATATCTAGTTTTTGCATGCGTGCCACCCCTTTCCCACCATGAGCAAGCTGAATTAAATAATTTGCCTTATTCTTACTCAATCACTTGATTGAACCCCATACTAGTCATAAATGCATCCTGCTACGTTCACCTTTCCTCAATTCATTGTATTAGCATGTACCCCAGTGCCTCTACAGGTGTCTCGGTTCTCATATGTATCCATATAGTGACCATCGCTCAAGATATAACTACTGCTTTACCCCTTTCTTGTATAATCACCCTCTGCATACCTTGAACTCTCATTACCTAGGAATATCGAAACCCCTTAGTTCTCTTTCCTTCTCTTTACTCTGGCCCATATAGCCCATCTCTTCCTATGATGCTGCGCATTAGAGCACGCAAACTCCATATACTATTGACTTTCAAATATGACATTCTCAATTCTCATCCGACAGCCTTTCTCCGGAGGCCTTACCACTCCAAGTTTGGCAGGCAATCAAGTAATACCATTACTTTGATCCTCTTCATACATAAGTAAATACAACCCTATTTCAGTTCCCATACACCTCCTTTACTCCTAATTCTGTTGGCTTTTATTTATCTTCTACATGCGTCCCCACATAGGTCCTAATGACTCTCGCCCTGCAGTTTAATCCAACCTATCTCGAGCAGCAGCTTTATAGCCGCATACCTATTTGCGTCTCTTACCCCGTCTCAGATCCCTTCCTGGCATCCCTTGCAATCCACTGAGGAAACAAATGATAAGTCTATCAGCATGTCTGCAACTTCTGGGAAACTCGGTATACGTAGGATTTATGCTTGAGATATATGACAGCGACGGGTCGAGAGCACAATAGCTCATTGTACCTAAACGTTACTGCAATGACCAGCATTTTGAGCGTTTTATGAATCCCAGGACCAAAGACAGCTGCCCTCAGATTGATTTCATCCCTACTTATCAAGGCACGTCCGACTTTCTATTCGTCCATGTTTGATCATGATCCTCACTACTTTGCGTTTATGTGATTCTCCAAAGTACACTGAATGGTTCACCCATAGCCGTTATGGAGAGACTAAATCTCTACCTAGCTAAACCCTCCTAAACCCTTTCATCTATTCCCATTCATTGGCAAAAGACACTACGGACAGCACGCGCTAGCCTAAGCCCACTGCATCATGCTATACACCGCTGACTGCCACTAAGCAAACCACTGATTTACCAACTACAATATGCCCGAAAAAATTCCGTGTCGTCGCCCAGTAAGATGCTGTACAACAATCTTTGGAGTTGTACTTAATTGTCCACTTACTGCCGCTATAATGTAGGTATATTTAGCTGTCTCACGCGTTCCTACCCTTTAAGTGCAAAGCTGATTTCCATAAATAGCATTGATCTCCCTCTTCCATCTGAAAACAACCTCCCTACCAGTCATAAATGCATCTTCTACGTCCCTCTTTTCAGCATTCCTTTTATAAGCCTCTACCTCAGTGTTTTCTACTCTCTTGGTTTTCATGTGTATCCATATATATAGCGGTCAAATTCAATTCAAAGCTTAAGATTTTATTACTGCTTCACTACTTTCCTCTGTATGCACCCTCATGTCTGAGACTATCCCTACACAGTAATGTTGAAGTGATTTGTTACTCTTTCTTTCATACTTCCATAGCTCAAACAGCCTGTCTCTTCTATGATGCTGCACATTAGTGACTGCAGCTCTATATACTATCGACTCCTAAATTCGACTTCCACCGGTCTCATTTGACAGTTTTCTCACTGATGCCCAACCTCTCTTATGTATGATAGGAATCCTCATAATACCTGCGTTTGATCATCCTCATACCTAAGTCAACGTACCCCCATTTCGGCTTACACTCACTGCCTGTTCTCCTAAAACTATTTTGGCGTTTTGAACCGCACTATGCGTCCAAACTTAATTACTCGACTCTCGCTGAGCCGTTTCATAAAGTCTAGTTGGTGTAGCTCCTTTTATTGCCTTATACTTGTGTCTTATATTTGTCAAATATCGTTTTCTGACATCTCTTACAATCTCCCGACGATGGAAATGATAGTCTATTAGCCTGTCCGTTGGTTCTAGTAAAATCCTCAAATATGAGACTGTCTTCGAAATGAGAGCGAAGGGTCGAGAGCATGATAGCACTCAGAACCTAAAGGTTACTGCAGTGACCGGCATTCAGAATTGATTCCTCAATCCCTGAACAAAAGACAATAGCCTTCCATCTTAGCTTAATCCTCACCAAATGCCTCCCACACTCCTATTCACCAGTAATAGACACTACCCTAGCACGCGCTTATGTAAAGACTCAGCGTCATGCTTTACTTCGCTGGCCGCCTCAAAGCCGACTACTTATTCACTATTCCCTTAATGCTCTGAAATAAAGTCCAGTTAGATCCTCTACAATTACTGCTTAATTGACATTCCTAATTGCACTAAATGACATAATTATTGCCACTACTTTGTTGGTATATTTATCTCTTGCATGCGTCTCCCACTTTTTCCACCATTACAAAGCTCTTATATAATTGCCTTATATATATGTAAATATACACATATCTCCACTACATCTCATAACATTTCCTAGCTCGTTTAACCTTTGGTCAATACCCTGATGTTTAATTTTGTTCTAACTATTAACTATGCATACCTATTTGTCTCCCTTCATCCACTAACCTGCCTCTTCCCGAGTTCTCTCCCCTCCCTAGGTACAGAACCACGATTCCCTGCCAACCCTTTGGTCGTATCCAACCGCCCTTGTCCAACAGCCTGGTCATGCTGAATATCCCCTGCCAGTCTTTCCGTTGAAGCCGATAAGCTCCTTTCTCCACACCTGGATCAATGTAAATAACGCCAAGTGGTATTAACCAACACAAACCGAGATCTGGCTCGTTTATGCCCCTTCATCCCTCACCTGTTCACCTACAACTATCGCATCTGCAATTCTGTTACCCGAAATCGTGTTCTTTGGCATAATCAAATCTGTTCACACGTAGTACAACCGCAAAACAATACTGTTCAAGGTGAACCGAAGTTTATATACCTCCACGAGTTCACCTTTGAGTACTGTACTTATAGCGGTAATATTTTTATAATTAACACTTGATCATACTCACCCCTTCCTGCTATGCGTTCCTGATTTCACATTTTTCGATGTAACGCGTGACCTTCAAATTTCATTCTACGCGCCTCAAAGTTTCAGTATTTCTACCATCATATTGACAGGACTGACGCTCGTTGCGATAGACAGTCAACTCGCGCTCCCTCTTTCCACATCTTTCTCCTGCCTAATTCCTTTCTTTTTCTCCCTTGATTACTGTATTTAATCTATATGCAAATTTTATTGCTGTACCAATGATCATGCCGTGGCATGATACGAAAATCACCAGCATGCTATTATTATGTAGGTATCCTCCATAGAACTGGGTGTTGACAATATGCTCTGAAGGCGTGCTCATATGAGATACAATACATTTTGTTTTTATAGGTCCCATTAGCATATTGTTTGTTTACCTCAGCTGAATTGTCCCGTACCATATAGTACAAGATGCAGGTTTTCGCTTAAGATGGGTTAAACAATTGCCCGGGATTTGTAGGTCAGAATCCAGTGAGCGTTTCAACACAGCCAAGAGCATAAGTTGTGTTTGTTATGTTTGCAGGCAACCATATGGTTAAGAGTTGTCGACTCGGACGCGCTGCCCGAAGAAGGGTGTAATGGTAGACATCATAGGCTACTTCATCTAAGCCAGAACATAGCAGGTGACGTCCCACGTTCAACTTGTGGTGCATCCAACTCGAAAGTTCAGGTTATGTTAGGTTGCCTACCAGTGAAGCTAGTTGGTCCGCGGGGTGATGTAGAAACATACGCTCTAATAGATAATGGATCAGACACCACCTTAGTCACTCGAAGCATAGCCAACCGGATAGGGCTGGTTGCATCGGCTTGCCGATTGAACGTACGGACTTTGCATGGAAGTAGATCGCTTTTAACTGGCAGTGCAAACTTGCAGTTACATTCGCTGTCTAATAGTAGCATCATTAGCGTGGAGAATGCGTACATCGTAGAACAAATGCCGGTGAAGTTTGCGGACTCGTACTCTGATGCTGACTTAGCTAATTGGTCCCATCTGTCGGGCATAGACCGCATATGTATACGCGACAAAACCGTTGGAATTCTTATTGGTTGCGATGTACCGGAAGTACATGAGGTGATGGACCAAAGAATTGGTATTGGTAAGCAACCATACGCGGTTAAATCCACCCTCGGTTGGATACTTCGTGGCCCTTGTGGCACGAAGCCTACTGAAATAAGACAGGTGAATTGCATCGGTGTGGAAGAAGAATCATTGGCTGATACAGTCGCAAGGTTTTTCGAACTAGAATTCAAAACCCCAGGAGACTCTGAAGAGCGTTCACTATCATTGCTGGACAAAAGGGTGCTTGAAGCAACAGAGAAATCTGTCAAGTTCAGCAACGGTAGATACACTGTTGGCCTACCATGGAGAGAGAATGTGAACCTACCAACAATTACGTTCTAGCTAGAAAACGCGTCGAGCTTCTTAGAAAGCGTCTATCGAGAGACAATGACCTTCGTTTAAGCTATTCAGCAGTGATGCGAGATCACTTGAAGAAGGGATACATTGCTCGGAATAAGGATAATGAACCATGTACATGGTATTTACCACATCACCCAGTGTTAAATCCCAATAAGCCAGGCAAGGTTCGTATTGTCTTTGATTGTGCCGCTCAGTACGATGGGCATTCATTGAATAGTGAGCTCAACAGTGGGCCTGATCTCATCAATGATTTGACGGGTATATTGTTACGCTTTAGAAAATTTCCCATCGCCCTCTGTGCTGACGTGGAAGAAATGTTTCTACAGGTAATGGTACACCCAGATGATAGAAAGGCGCTCAGTTTCTTGTGGTGGGACAATGATGATTTGAATGGTGAACCTTCGGTTTACCACATGAACGTCCACCCCTTCGGAGCTACTTCGTCTCCATTCTGTGCAGCCTTTGCTCTTAGGCTTGCAGCAAAAGATAATTCGACAGGGACGATGATAGATGCCTAAGGGTAGTTTTTGACAACTTTTATGTTGATGACTGTCTCGTGTCAGTTGATAGCGTGGATGATGCGATTCAGATTGTTGATGGTTTGAGAAAAATGCTATCAAACGGAGGGTTTCGATTGTTGAAGTGGAACTCAAATCGTGTAGAGGCCTTACGGCATCTGCCTAAGAATGAAAGGTCCGATAATAGTTTTGATATTGACTGCTCGAAGGAATCGAATCAAAGCACTTTGGGTCTGCGCTGGAGCACAGTGTCCGACGAGTTCAGGATAGTGCTTAACCTGAAACATAAGCCACCTACACGCAGGGGAATTCTGTCTTGCGTCGCTTCACTATACGACCCATTAGGCTTTTCAGCACCCATGACGCTTCACATAAAGAGACTTATCCAGGAACTATGCAGCGCAGGTATTGGTTGGGATTCGACTCTGGCTCCTGAATACGTAGAGCGTTGGGAAAGATGGTTGATCGATATTCAAACTGTAGTTGATTTAAGGGTTCCGAGGCATATTGGCTTATCAAGTATTGAGGTAGATGGAGCTCAGTTGCATGTCTTTTGTGACGCATCTGATGAAGGTTATGGTGCCGTTGGATATTTAAAGGTTACCAATAACGGGAGCGTTTCTTGCCACTTTCTGATGGGTAAGTCACGTGTTGCACCGAAGAAAATATCGACTGTTCCAAGAATGGAGTTGGTTGCTGCTGTGTTAGCCGTTAGGCTTGCTAAGCATCTTATTAAGGAGCTCCAATATCCAATACATGATACGATACTGTGGACGGACTCTTCTATAGTCCTTTATTATTTGAAAAACACATCGTCAAGGTTTACGACTTTCGTTGCTAATCGGGTTAGATTTATCCTTGAAAACTCTAGTGGAGGCATTTGGAGACATGTGCCATCCGAGTTAAACCCCGCGGATGTTGCCTCTCGAGGTGCACGCTTATTACACTCGAAGGAAATGAACATGTGGTTGAATGGACCACAATTTTTATTGGAAGACGAATGCCAGTGGCCATCGATTCGGTTTGACGTACCACAGGATATTGCGGGTATAGAAGTAAGGTCGGCTCTACTGGCTGTGAAGGCTCCGTGGTATGAATCATGGTTTAGTAGATATTCAAGTTGGCAAAGACTATTAAAAGCGGTTGCATGGATGACACGGTTTAAAGAATATCTGACCCTGATGTCTAGTAAGAGGACTGACGGCTCGCTGAGAGTTGGAGACCTAACTGTGCAGGAACTGAAGGTAGCACGTAAAAGGGTTTTGCAGTTGATTCAAGAAGAGTGCTTTGGCCAGGATGCAGGTGTGAATTCAGTCACATCCTTGAAGTGCCTGAATCCGGTAAAGTTGGATGGGCTGCTCTGTGTTGGTGGTCGATTGCAACAAAGCGAATTGCGTCACAAACTGCCATCCTATCATCTTACCATCTAAGCATCATGTCACTGACTTAATTATACGCTCCGTCCATGAAACGAATGGTCATGTTGGGAGCGTTCATGTTCTATCAAATATACGTCAACATTATTGGATTATTAGAGGTATGGCTCAAGTGAGGCGCGTAATAGGCAATTGTTCTAAATGCAAACTGTTGTATGCTACACCTTTAGAACAAATAATGTCTCCGCTACCTTTCGAACGAGTATCTGTTGGTAGCCGTCCATTCCGTTATTGTGGGGTAGACTATTTTGGTCCCTTCAAGGTAAGGTCAGGTAGAAGCGACCACAAGCGTTATGGATGCTTGTTCACGTGCATGCAGACACGAGCAGTTCACATTGAGGTTGCTAACTCACTGACCACTGATTCGTTCATCATGGCATTGATGAGGTTTGTAAACAGGCGTGGTTCACCTGAAGTAATTATCAGTGATAACGGTTCAAACTTTATTGGTGCTGAAAGAGAACTGGTTGACAAATGGCGTGCATTAGACCAACGCATTATCCATAGTCGGCTTCGTGCTATAAATATCGATTGGCAATATAACCCTGCTGGGGCTAGTCATCGGGGTGGTGCATGGGAGAGAATCATCCGCTCTATTAGGCGATTACTATTGTCAGTCCTGACCGAACAGTTACTCACCGATGAAGCCCTGTTGACTGCCATGACTGAAGTAGAGAGAATAATCAATGACCGCCCACTTGTGGCAGTATATGACGACCCAGATTGCCCAAAGGTTTTGAGGCCAACCGACTTGTTGATAGTAGGTGGTATTGATGAGACGTTTATGGATGCCGAATGTAACCTAGCGGAGTGTTATAAAAGATCATGGAGGCAAGCTCAATTAGTAGCTTCGACGTTTTGGAGAAGATGGATTAAGGAATATCTTCCTATATTACAGTGTAGGCGTAAGTGGACCAAGGTTCAACGTGATTTAAGGAGGGGCGACTTAGTCTTAATTGTTGACGTTTTCCACTAAGAGAAATGAATGGAAAAAGGGCGTAGTGATAGATGCATCTCCAGGAGCTGACGGTCATGTTCGTAAAGCGACGGTTCGAACCACAGATCGTGATGTGCTCAAAGACATACGCTCACTGTGCTTATTGGAAGGAAGTGAATAAATAAGACAACTTCCCAACTCCTGCCACGATCGCTTCATCTGTAAATTGTAGGGCTGAATGTCAGAATGCTTATTGCAGCGACGCTCTTTTGCGATTAACGAAATCCATTCTGGATTTGAGGGCCGGTGTTAGAGCGTTTGCAAAGCTGTGTGCCATGTACAGGACAGCCCTTCTTATTTAATCTTATGTTAACTCGTGTGTTATCACACTGAGAAGTCTCATTTCAGCATTATCAATTATTCTAGCATCTATCGACCTTTTGATTCAACTTTCGCGCCATGATTTTCTTTGTTTCTCCACTACCCTCTCGACGGTTCTGGATCTTGATAGTCCGTTTATTCCCTATTTGAACGTCGGACAACCTTTGTTTGCGTGAATCCCCTGTTTGTGAACAGACCAAAGCCCTTTGTTTTAATCAATCAATTTGCTACCATACCAGTTTCGCTCTTTCGCTACTACGAGCGTTGTTGTTTATAATTTGACAATTTTACGGATTTCTTGGGAGATTTTGGTTCGCTATTATTGAGGTATGTAGCATACTCTATTATTATCATTGTATATTGTTTACAGTACCGTATTCATTGTTCAATCTCGATCAGCCTTGGTTTTCGATCATTTTGGGTATCGGCGCCATATTGAATTGAACGATCGTGAATCTCTGATATACGCGTAGGCTCGAGGCAATCCCATTGACTCTCTCAGGAACCGTAACAGTACTCAATAGAACCAGTTTGGATCGTCATTTTGGACGTTTGAAGTCAAAGAAGACCCTCAATTCTATTTGTTTTTGAAAATGGAGGATCAATTGAATCAGTTCAAATATCTCAGAAGCAGGAACATCCCAGTATTCAAAGAAGCGGATGTTCAGGATGTTTGTGATGAAGAAGAGAACGAACCTGATGGTGGGAAAATCTCGGATCATCAACTTTCTATCAATTATCCAATGTCAAGTCCATGTTCCCCAGTCAATGATGGCGATGGAATCAATGTGAATATTCCTTTCGTGAGTCTTTCTGGCAAGCCAGACCCTACCTTTTCTTGTGTTCCTTCATCTTGTGTTAGCGTTTATCAGGGTTCGACTGGGCATGTCACACAGAGTGATGTTTTATATGATTGTGGTATGTCTGCGTTGGCCCATAAGGTTAGGCTAGGGCCGGGCGGGGGGATAGCTTTAGGGACAGTGGAGACCCCACTGCAAAATCCTAGCTGTGTTTCCAAATCACATAGCCCATTGCCAGCCTATGTTAAATTTACAGATGATGCGGTCGCACAGGAGTCGAAACTGAGTGATGAGATTGAGCTGTTAGAGATGGAACTTCGTCTTAAGCGCCTCAAGTTAGAGCGCAGTAGGCTCTCCAACAGCACGGAAGTGAGTGGCACTTTGAGGCATCAACCTGCGAACCAAACACCGTCGTTTAGCGCCGACCACTTCGGCTCATAAAGGTTTGGAGAACGCGATCGTCAGGTTAGTAGAGAATTTAACGTTGCCGCAGCTGCAAATCGATGCGTTTGATGGATCACCATCAGACTTCCATCGATTTATATCAGCATTTGACAGCCATATAGCCAGCCGAGTATCTGACGATGGTAAACGTTTATCCTATTTGGTAAGCTATTGTAAGGGTCAAGCAAAGGAAGCGATCCGACACTGTTTCTTGTTACCTGCAAGAGACGGATATAAGGAAGCTATGCGTTTATTGAACGATAGGTTCGGGAAACCCTACGACATAGTGCAAGCGATAACCAAAGCCTTGTTCGAAGGTCCCAAGTTATCTGTTGACGACATTACTGGATTGACGAACTTAGCTAACAAAATGCGTGAATGGTGTTAGGATCAACCCGGCTGCAAGAACAACTGAACAGTTCGACGTATATAGTTAAGGTATTGAACGTTTACCCTGACCTATTCAAGAAAAACTGTGGTTGTTATAACACTCACACTTGGAAAGCAATATCAAGCGATGATAGCGCAAAAAGAATAACTACCAGCGAACCATCTGCAAGAGTAATACAACTTCAAGCGATGTCGTCAGAAAGCAAACGACAAGCTGCCGTCGCACCCAGCACGCTTTGCAAACTCGCAAAATCGGATACAAATAAAGACACTGCATTTACATCGAAAATTACTGTATGCAAATTAGCGACCACTGCAAATGGAAGAAATAATAGAGGGGATGCGACTCGTGACCACTGGCCTGTCTTGGTTCCACTCCATCATTGTGCCTCAACTGTCTCCTGAAAAATTCAAGCACCCAGCATCTGCGTTTTTATAGAAAGATTAGATAGCAACTGGGGAAGCTTATGTTCTCTGCAACAAATGCCTCGAGTCTCCAATTGTTCGAATCTTCACTTCTCTTATAAATCGTCAGGAGCGAATAATCGAGTCCATGCGAAAACGAATAGAGATCCTTGAATCATCAAAACTCTCATCAACTCCAAAGGATGTCACCGAATCTGGTACCCATGAAGCTACAGTTTCTACTGAACCCATCCAAATCCGTAAGACTAAAAATCCGAAATCTCAGCCAGCAATAATTGCAAACCTCCACCAAAAGCAAGACTCAAAAATTCCCAATATGCTTGATTTGACGGTAATATGCACAAATATCCCTGAACCAACCTCACAGTCTCTCAAGGAACGGCATTCAGAAGAAATCCAAAAATGGACTGATCTGTGCCAACTGATGGGAATTGCTGTGAAACCAACAGAGTCTCACGCGCCTCTCGAGAGCCCCTTCATCTGTTCACGCCGGCACCTACTTGAATCCACATGCTTTAACAGATATGGAGAGAGACGTTGGGAAGAACTTGGTTCTACTCTCTGCACACAGGTTGCGCGTTGGCTGTCCCAAAACGCGCATCTTCCCCGATATTCCTTGGTCTCAACGACGACAGAGAAAAGAAAATCCTCAACAGGCAAAGGTAGCTCAAGATAAACAGACTGTTTTGATTCATGGAATTCCTGAATCACAAGAAAGTGATGAAATTTGTAAACGGTCACATGATTGCCATGAGTGGAAATTCATCCAAGAGCTTATAGGAGCCAAAGGAATAATCACAACAGGACTGAGTAGACCACCTTACTCAGCTAAAGGCACTGGGCCAACCAAAGTGATATTGAAGGTCACCATGCTGCAAGAAGAAATGGTAACATCACTGCTCGAAACGTGGTATTCACAATGCTAGATTAGCCCCACCAGAACTCAGAATACGAACCCTGTCAGACACATTGAAAACCTCTATGACTACTATTCCTACTACTGTACATCGCATGAATAACGACAACGCTCAGCGACCTGTAACCGCCTTGACAAACATTGAATTACCGGAAGCTTCTGTGTAAACTCAAAAACCTCTTCCACCACCAGCCAAACCCAGTTGTAGCCTAATGGCACGCGCTTAGATACACCACCTATCACTCAACTGATCCTACAAGCACTTATGCACTCTCTGATCTGCCGAGAGTTCATGAGCTGTTGCTATTCTAATGTTCAAGGACTCTCGAACAAACTTCAGAACTTACACTCCTTCAGTCTGCTAACTCCTGGGATCTCATCGCGCTAACTGAGACCTGGCTTACAACCAACGTCCTAGACTCCGAAATAACTCTATCTGGAATGTATCTCCTACGAAACGACAGACCTACAAAGGGAGGTGGAGTGCTACTCTACTATCGCCATGACCTCGTGTCTTAAATAAATTCTTATTAGCCCCTTCTATCATGGAGAACCATCACCTCAACCTAGTGTAAGTACTACTGTGGTGCGCATCCAACTTCGACAAGTGGATGAGGTTCTTGTTGCAATCTATATACCGACCACCACTAACCTCATCTAAAGAATACGATATTGCACTTATATCTTCGCTGCGTGCAGCGCTCACCAAGCAGTACAGTCATGTGCTAATAGTCGGCGACTTCAACATTCCTTCCTTATTTAATACGCCGCCGAACAACCACACATTCCACGGCGAATTTTTGAACTCATTCAAACCCATCCCCTTTACAATCACGTATTTCATCCAACCCGCTACCGGTTCCCTGATACACCCTCTTTATTAGATCTGGTACTAACCAATGAGGAACTAATGGTTGAAGAAATTAACCATTGTGATCCAGTAGTGGACGCAGCGACCACTTAATGTTAACATTCCATTTCATTTGTTATGCTGACGTCACGAAAGACATTACAAACTATCGCCAATTACCAGTTACTACACCAGCTGGCTATTGCAAGCGACTGAGCCTTTTGGTCACATCTGATCCCATAAGCATTGCCTGAACTTGAAAACACCATTCAGCAACTGGAAAACCCCTGGTAGTTGCTGATACACGCTGCTGTGACTCATGATCTGAAGGCATGACCAAGCATTCTAATGGATGCTGTCTCTAGAAACAATATATTAAACTAGTCTTCACTTAAGCGAGGCTACCTATTGCATAGTCCTGCAGCTTTCTGCCTGGATATTTTCACCTATTATCATCCCAGATATGCCTCCAGCTCCATTCCGCACTTAAGCTTCTGCTGTCAAGATCTGGGCACCATGTACACTTTCCTCCTCTGCCAGCTTCACCACTTTATTCCCAAGTTTACCATTTTCGACCTCCATCCCCATTCTAAGTGTCCTACTGAGTCATTTGCAATGTTGACATATTTGTGTGCTCCACTACATCATAGAACAATTGATGAGATACTATATATTCACTACTACTCGTTAGCTCTATAGTTGATTGATTTCATGTCTTCTATGTTTAGTATATATTTATACTCTAATCTAGGCTACCATGCCTAGTTAATAATCCTCGGTAACGCTTGAATTTCTTACACTAACGTCCTCTTTACTTTCTTCCCCGAGCCCAATTCCCCACCAGGTTCCGTCCCTGCGTCACCATCAAGATGAATGGAAATCTGCGTTACTCCATCGTCCACAAGTTTACTACCGTTTATAACCGATACTGGCTCTTAAAATTGAACTCCAAGCCAACTAGGGACCCGTATCGTTAAATGACGCCGGGAACTTTCATCGACCTGATGATCGAATCTGTTCAAAACTGACAGGAACATTCCCAACGCTTACCAGTATCCCTCCTACTTGTAGCTATTGGAAAACCTACTCTGATGATCAATCTCAGTAACTGTGACCTTTCGTGCTTGCCTAATCTAACCTTGCTCCGTCCACTGACCCCGGCCTAGCCCTTCTTTCTCTTCTATGAATTGAGGAACCTATGGCTATATCCCGAAATATAACCGCAA
The DNA here is from genome assembly GCA_024349245.1 of Neodontobutis hainanensis. Lineage (NCBI taxonomy): Eukaryota > Metazoa > Chordata > Actinopteri > Gobiiformes > Odontobutidae > Neodontobutis > Neodontobutis hainanensis. The sequence goes on from JALDNG010001683.1 coordinate 13,456, forward strand.
GTTTTCACGTTATATGATGAACCATTTAAAAGAACTAATATGACTTACCTGCATCTCATTTACGATGTTCAACACAATATGGTTGCAATATACAGCCAGACGGTGCAGCAATGTTAGCACGCGCCCGTCTGAATATTTGCTCCCTGCTGTGTCCTTTCATCTCCATGAAATTTCTGCTGTAACTTGAACGCCTCATTCCACTTTTTGCAACTGTTTTCTTGCCTCATTTCTGCAAATTAACCCTGCGTATTTGCTTAGCGTAACACGCCATCATATAGTTCAATTGACTTCAAGGTCATAATCTTTCAACGTTTAGTTCAAGGTATCAATTGACAGGACATTCTCTGTATGCAGTATTTTCCATCACCTTAATTTGTTCCTGACAACTTCATGTACATTTATCACCAGGGCTATTGTGGCAGGAGTCAATTGGACCATTTTAGTCCTGGTTGCACACAATGTAAAATTTGTTCATGCTTGTTCATGCATGTCTCGTGATATCGAGAATAAACAATTATTATTATTACATTATGCATACGACATCCAAGGGCTGCATGGAAAGCTATACTAGAGCTTAGTCCGCGTTCATTGACAAATAAATATGTTTCATCCTGAGGACGACTCGGTAGGATTACTCCTTTCCCATCCCATCTCTCATACCGACTGCCTAACCATCCCCGCCAACCTAGTAGGGTCTTAGATCTAACCCCAATACCTTAGCCAAAGTCTCCGACTACAGTGCGTAAGACCAATAGCCTGCTATTTGTGCCTCAGTCACTTGCATTAATTAATTGTCCAGTCGATCATTGAACGATTAATAAGCTGCACCTTTATTCGTGACTATCAGTAACAAGAGGACCTTAGAAGAGCTGACCTGAATCCTCATCACCGAAACTTAGAGGCCACCTCTACGGATTTCAACACCGTTATGCATCTAAGCATCGAATAAGTAGATAATGTATAGATGCGACCGAATTCAACATGAATTACGCGTGGCTATCAAATGTGGTGGGTGTACTAAATTATTATATCATGCCAATCACATCCACCAGTCTGTTATTTAGTAAAACCAAGTTGAGGATTTTTCTTAGGTTTGGTCCTCAATTCTGTCCAAGACTCATTATGGCTGTCCATTACGTATAACAACATTAACCTTCTCAGGCTGCAGTCTGGGATAGAATCTCCAAACTCTGGTCAACCAATCGAAAACCTGCACTGACCTGATACCCGCCTTCCACCATGCTGCGCAACTCCCTTTTGACCATAAAATCATTGGTGGTGATTTCAACATGCCTAAGGTTGACTGGTATCAACCAAACCCTGCTTCTAAACTATCCACCTTCGCTTTGGACATACTGCAAGATGGATGGACGCAACACATCAATATCCCAACCAGAAACCTAGCTACCCTTGACTTAATATTCTCCATTGGCCCTCACGTGGTAAAGGCCTCAGCTGACGACTCGTTACCTGGATGCGACCACAAAATTGTTAGTTGCAACTTTGAATTCCCCATTTCTAATGACAGCCGCATTACCCATCTAATTCTACCCAGTTCTTAGTTGTATCAAATCTCTGTACTACTATACGGGCCTTGGATTGGTCGGAATTCTTCCTAAGCGACGACACTGAAATCGTCACGTCCGTATTCTATCAGCATATGAACTCATCCATCCATGCCATCGCTACGACCAACCCTCCCAAGCGCACCATCCACGGTACGGAACAGCATTGTTAACCGTATCAAAATGAAAATCCGACGGCTTCAGGACCGCTACCGTCAAACCAATGACCTCTCCCTTTTAATTCTTATCAACCGTCTAAATATCCAGCTACAAGAGAAACTGCAGCTTGCCCTAATCAAAGAAGAGACCAAAGCTTGCCAAAGCAAAATGCGTCCTCAACTACTCAGCAGCATCCTGAGGAAAAGATCAAAACATCCAACTTACCCACCCTGATTCGACTACCAACTGGACCGCTGCTGATAATGACGAATCCATATGTGAAGCATTTAGTAATCACTTTGCAGCCTCCCTTGCCGAAGAGAGTCGTTGGGACCCACCCCATCCCCTGACTCCCCCAGACAGATCCTTTACAGCAATATCGCTTGATCTGTCTGAAATATCCAAACTCCTATGCCGCTCCAAATACTCATTTAGACCAGGTCCTGATGGGATTCCCCCAGCCATCTTGCACCACTGTCCTGATTTTCCAATGCTTCTCCTTAACATCTATACCCTTTCTCTAAAACATAGCTGCTTTCCCTCGCACTGGAAGCAGTCCGTGATCGTCCCACGTCACAAGGGTGGCGCTCGCGACTTAATCTCTAACTACCGACCGATCAACCACACCCCAGTCGTATCAAAAATTCTTGAACGCATTGTTAATAAACAGCTTCTTGAGTTCTTGCTCGCTAATGATATCCTCAGCGCCTCTCAATACGGATTCCTATGGAAGCGGTCCACTACCGTGTGCCAGCTAGACTTTCTTGACACTCTTACTAACTCGACTTGCAACAATCTATCATTGTGATATATTTAGACATTCAGAAAGCATTTGATCGTGTGCCTCATAAGCAACTCCTTTACAAACTATCTGCACTGGGCATAAGCGACCCTATCCTAGCATGGTTCAAATCCTATTTTACTGATCGCTCCCAGATTGTTCAAATGAACAATTCTAGGTCCTCCGTGAAGCGAGTCACCAGCGGAGTTATTCAAGGTAGTGTCTTAGGGCCGACGCTCTTCCTCGTATACATCAACGACTTTCTTTCATGCATAAAACATGGCTAAAGTATTCTCTTTGCTGACGATATTAAGATTGTATATGCCTTCCCCAACATTCCTACTCCGAGATACTTGCCATGATTGCTGAGGACTTGAAAGCAATCGAAGATTGGTCCATACATGGGCTCTACACTTCTCCACAGAGAAATGCTCTGTCCTATATTATCGCTGTCACCCTAATGGCAGTAATTTCACCCTCCATGGCACCCCTATCCCCACTCAAAATTCCATTCGAGACCTAGGCATCCGATACCCTTTCCCTCAATTTTAGCGAGCATATTGCCTATATTGTTGCAAAATCTAACCAACTTATTCACTATATTTGCAACAGCATTATCACCAGGAATGCCAGGTTACTGCTATTTAAAATGATAGTTATTCCCCAATCTGGAATACTGTCCTATAATCTTCCCTAGCTTGCGGAAATGTGACAGAGTTGCGATTGAGAACGTTCAACGCACCTTTACAAAACGTATAGTAGGTTTCTCATCACCATTAACCTATCGCGATAGATGTACAACCCTTAAGCTTGACTCCTCTGGCTACGACGCCTACGTATAGGACTAGTTCTCTATAAACTTATACACCGTAGTGTCCATGCCAATGTATCCCTAGCATTCGATCCGACCACCTTCAGTTGCGTAACCAGGCTACAAACTGCTCCATACCCCACCGCCGAACGGTACACAGTATATTCGTAACAATAACGAGCGCATGCTTTTGCATGATCAGTTTACAATTATAAAGTGGTTTGTTATGGGTTAATGCACAGAGAAATGTGGAGGGAGATGGTTCATAGCAGAAAGATGTGAAAGGGATTCGTAAGGAATATATACTGGGGGTTGGAAATGGTAGTACGTTCGAAGTCTATGACTGGGGGTAAAACAATGAAAAAAACTGAAACATGATAATCCAAGGACGCGCGTAAATTGAAATTTACAGCGTTGCGTATATGAGATGAAGGTATGCATTCGCATTGTGGAGGAAGAGAACCTAGCTGGGATCAGGCAATGGTAAGTACTGAGATTTAAGCATCAGTATCATGGAATGAGTGCATGTCGAGGAAAAGATGTCAAACCTTAAGTTGCGATGGTATATGTCGCAATTTGGTGATGATAATACTTTCCACATGTACGACCGTCAGAAGGTGGTGGTACAATGAAAATTATAGCTTACAAATTGTACTTCGATTGGTTTTGGATGATATTCCATCAAGAGTCAGGTTAGGGATAAATTGTTAGGTTTGTAGGGCTTCATCCATTTCATTTGTTTCAGAAGCAGGGAGCCCGGGATCGACCAGATATAGTCAAGTGGGCCCGCGTCATGGACCAGCAATGGGTCTGTTAGGTCCAAGAGTGATCAGTAACGAGCCAAGTATCGATCGCATAAGGAAATTCAAGCCAATCACACGTCCAATGTCCAAGGACAGTAAGTCAAATTGTCACAGTGTTGTCATCTAGTCCTGGTTGAGTAGGAAGGAACCAGTTTTCGCTAACTGAGGGCATTGGAGGGATTCCTGGTGTGCTTGGCTGGGCTATGCGAGAGGGGTGATTAGATGAAACCGGGTCAATAGCAGAGAGTCCAGGTACCGCTAGGGTGGAGTTTCGTTGAAGATATTGGCCAGACGCAACCAGGTTTGTGAGCAGGTGATTATAGGTAGGCAGATGCCAATGGTCCTTTATAGTGAACTGGAAGGGGCTCAGCTTGGGTTAAGGGGAGAAGGGAAGGGAGAAAAACAATTATTCAGTTGTGTATAGATAGGAAGGTTCAAGTATAACGTAAGCAATATCCTAGAATGCGATTTATTACGGTGAAAGTGTGAGTAAGAGGTAATCTATTTAGCGTATTCTGAACTTGCACGGCTGTATAAGTCAAAGCTATGACCAACTCCTAGGGCTATGTATATGTATAGGCTAAAGCCAAGTACAGGTAAGCTGGCATGGGAGTGTGCGACTATACATTAAGATTAAGTGGCCGAGTTAGGTATTATATATAATACGTGCATATATGTATACGGAATAGGATAACAAAAACTACACGCATTTGAAGAAGAAAAATATGGAGACAGCGAGATATAGCGTAGACAATGGAAGCAATCGATGTGCACCCATGCAGTTAGGGTTGATATGAATGAAGATGGCACATGAGTGGGAGGGTGCCGTTCCAAGGGCGGATCGCTGCTTGGTTGAGGGATAGTTAAGATGAAGTGTCGTTGAATGCCAGAGCCATGGCGTGCCTGAACTTGGAGACAAGGAAGGATTAGTAGGGGTTATGGAAAAAGGGCGATAATGTGTTAGTTTCAGACGCGGGATAATACGCTTAATATCATGTGGTTATAAGATGTAGTATCATATATATATATACATATCAGAAATGCATTTGAGTTTGGGTATAGATGATAGCTACATTATGTAGTACGTCCATTAGCTTATGGCCATACACGCGCATACACCAAAACAATGACAGTCAGCAGGTAATTTTTTTAACTAGAGAGTGCCATTGATCAGGTGGGTCACACTGGTCGAGAGGCAGGTAGTTAGCCCAGACACCGAGGCATTAATGAAGAAATGGTGAGTGATGACCATAGTTTATGATGGGATAGTATTGTGATATGGCATGATACGATGAATGATAATATGATGATGATATAAAAATAATGGATGATAATACGATATGATAAGTGCAGTGGGATGATGACAATTGTACGTATAAATAGAATAGAGTATTGGCTCATGGGTACGGCTTCGATGCAGACCTGAGCTAGTTAAAGTGTAGGTCTTTCGTCAAAGGGAGGCTGAAGCGGTATGGTTGAGCGTCAACATATTCAGAAAGGAGAGGTCAGGAGATACTAGTAACCAGAGGTTAGGGGTCGACAGTGTAATATGCTTATTTAGCTAAGGATGCGGAAGGTTGCGGTCGGAGAAGAGCAAGGGTATGAATGAGGAAGAGCCAGAAGCGGAGCTAGCATATTTGATTTAAACTCTAAATCAGAGTTTACTCGTGGGAGCAGCATCGATGCAAGCGTGAGCTAGTTCGAGCGTAGATATTCTCTCTGAGAGTAGTGGTGAGCTATGGTCAAATGCCAGCATATTCAGCATGTAGGGGTCAGGTTATATCACCTGCCAGAGGAGCTACGGATCAATATATTTTATGGGCTAGTGCTATGGAAGGTTGCAGACTGAGAAGAGCATAGGTGGGAGTGATAAGGAGCCAGAAGCTAGGAGATAATCAGTGCGGGAATTAACGAGGCGTGCCAGGGCTAGTTCAGGTGTGAGGTATACCATACGAGGGCAGTGACGAGTGAGAAGGAATCACCAGGAGCCGGAAGTATGAGGGTAATAGGAGGAGAAGGCAGGGGTAGTTTGATGCACGACAGGGGAAAGAAGAGTGCTAAGGCGAAAGGGGTGTAGGTGGGTGGATGGTCGGACAAATATAAGGGATGAGGGATCTAAACATGAGTAAGATCCAATCGTAATAACCGGGAGAAAACTTTATCAAAGATATCGGTAAGCATCATACAATGGTAGATGAGGTGGACGGAATCACAAGCGTGATTGTTTGTTTATTCCGGCGATCAAGCAGTACGCTATATGAGCCAGTGAAAGGTTGCATGTATGCTGGGAGCATAGGGCATCAAATGTTAGGGTTGTGGGTATAAAATCACCACTACTGTGGGTTAAAGTAGGTGAGTCTTCAGGTGTAAGGAAAGAAATTTGCAGTGAAAAGTGAAGCCTGTTGGTTTGAGATTTACCATGAATCTCGGTCGGCTCGTGGGTACGGCTTTGATGCCGCCTGAGTTAGTTTGAACGTAGGTCTTTTATCAAAGAGAGGCTGAAGCGGTATGGTTGGACGCCAACATATTCAGAAAGGAGAGGTCAGGAGATACTAGTAACCAGAGGCTGAAGGACGGCAGTGTAAGATACTTATTAGCTAAAGATGCGGAAGGTTGCGGACGGAGAAGAGCAAGGGTATGAATGGTGAGGAGCCAGAAGCGGAGCTAACATGTTTGATTTAGACTCTAAATCTGAGTTTACTCGTGGGAGCAGCATCGATGCAAGCGTGAGCTAGTTCGAGCGCAGATATTTCTGTCCAAGGGCAGTGGTGAGCCACCGTCGAAGGCAAGCATATTCAGCATGTAGGGGTCAGGTTAAACCACCTGCCAGAGGAGCTACGGATCTATACATTTATGGGCTAGGGCTAAGGAAGGTTGCAGACTGAGAAGAGCATAGGTGGGAGTGATAAGGAGCCAGAGACTAGGGGACAATCAAGAGTAGTGGGATGCACGGTGATCGGGGATAGGACGCTAATCGCATCTAGTTTAGCCCATGAAAAGGGCTAAATGAAAGTGGAATATCTATACAATTTGGGAATTTGCGAGGCGTGCCAGTAACCAGAGGCTGAAGGACGGCAGTGTAAGATACTTATTAGCTAAAGATGCGGAAGGTTGCGGACGGAGAAGAGCAAGGGTATGAATGGTGAGGAGCCAGAAGCGGAGCTAACATGTTTGATTTAGACTCTAAATCTGAGTTTACTCGTGGTAGCAGCATCGATGCAAGCGTGAGCTAGTTCGAGCGCAGTTATTTCTGTCCAAGGGCAGAGGTGAGCTACCGTCGAAGGCAAGCATATTCAGCATGTAGGGGTCAGGTTAGACCACCTGCCAGAGGAGCTACGGATCTATACATTTATGGGCTAGGGCTAAGGAAGGTTGCAGACTAAGAAGGGCATAGGTGGGAGTGATAAGGAGCCAGAGACTAGGGGATGATCGAGAGTAGTGAGATGCACGGTGATCGGGGATAGGACGCTAATCGCATCTAGTTTTGCCCATGAAAAAGGGCTAAATGAAAGTGGAATATCTATACAATTTGGGAATTTGCGAGGCGTGCCAGTAACCAGAGGCTGAAGGACGGCAGTGTAAGATACTTATTAGCTAAAGATGCGGAAGGTTGCGGACGGAGAAGAGCAAGGGTATGAATGGTGAGGAGCCAGAAGCGGAGCTAACATGTTTGATTTAGACTCTAAATCTGAGTTTACTCGTGGGGGCAGCATCGATGCAAGCGTGAGCTAGTTCGAGCGCAGATATTTCTGTCCAAGGGCAGTGGTGAGCTACGGTCGAAGGCAAGCATACTCAGCATGTAGGGGTCAGGTTATACCAGCTGCAGAGGAGCTACGGATCTATACATTTATGGGCTAGGGCTATGGAAGGTTGCAGACTGAGAAGAGCATAAGTGGGAGTGATAAGGAGCCAGAAACTAGGGGATAATCAAGATTAATGAGATGCACGGTGATCGGGGATAGGACGCTAAGCATCTAGTTTATCCCATGAAAAAGGGCTAAATGAAAGTGGAATTTCTATACATTTTGGGAATTTACGAGGTGTGCCAGTAACCAGAGGCTGAAGGACGGCAGTGAAAAATACTTGTTATTTAAAGATGCGGAAGGGTGCGGATGGAGAAGAGCAAGGGTATGAATGGTGAGGAGCCAGAAGCGGAGCAAACATGTTTGATTTAGACTCTAAATCTGTGTTTACTTGTGGGAGCAGCATCGATGCAAGCGTGAGCTAGTTCGAGCGCAGATATTTCTGTCCAAGGGCAGTGGTGAGCTACGGTCGAAGGCAGGCATATTCAGCATGTAGGGTCAGGTTATACCGCCTGCCAGAGGAGCTATGGATCTATGCATTTATGGGCTAGGGCTATGGAAGTTTGCAGACTGAGAAGAGCATAGGTGGGAGTGATAATGAGCCAGAAACTAGGGGATAATCAAGAGTGGTGAGATGCACGGTGATCGGTGATAGGATCCTAATCGCATCTAGTTTAGCCCATGAAAAAGGGCTAAATGAAAGTGGGATATCTATACATTTTGGGAATTTACGAGGCGTGCCAGTAACCAGAGGCTGAAGGACGGCAGTGTAAAATACTTATTATTTAAAGATGCGGAAGGTTGCGGATGGAGAAGAGCAAGGGTATGGATGGTGAGGAGCCAGAAGCGGAGCTAACATGTTTGATTTAGACTCTAAATCTGAGTTTACTTGTGGGAGCAGCATCGATGCAAGCGTGAGCTAGTTCGAGCGCAGATATTTCTGTCCAAGGGCAGTGGTGAGCTACGGTCGAAGGCAAGCATATTCAGCATGTAGGGGTCAGGTTATACCACCTGCCGGAGGAGCTACGGATCTATACATTTATGGGCTAGGGCTATGGAAGGTTGCAGACTGAGAAGAGCATAGGTGGGAGTGATAAGGAGCCAGAAACTAGGGTATAATCAAGGGTGGTGAGATGCACGGTGATCGGGGATAGGACGCTAATCGCATCTAGTTTAGCCCATGAAAAAGGGCTAAATGAAAGTGGAATATCTATACAATTTGGGAATTTACGAGGCGTGCCAGGGCTAGTTCAAGTGTGAGGTATACCATACAAGGGTAGTCGCGAGTGAGGAAGAATCACCAGGAGCCAGTAGCATGAGGGTAATAGAGAGAAGGCTAGAGTAGTTAGATGCAAGATAGAGGAGAGTAGAGTGCTAAGGCGAAGGGGCGTAGGTGGGTGCATGGTCGGACAAATACAATGGAGGAGGGATCTATAACATGGGTAAGTTCCAATCGTAACAACCGGGAGAAAACTTTATCGAAGATATCGGGAGGCATCATACGATGGTAGATAAGGTGGACGGTATCAGAAAGTGTGTTTGTTTATTCAGGCGGTCAAGCAGTACGCTGTATGAGCCACTGAAAGGGTGCATGTATGCAGAGAGCATAGGGCATCAAATGTCAGTAATGTCAAGGTTGTGGGTATAAAATCACCACTACTGTGGGTTAAAGTAGGCAAGGCTTCAGGTGTAACGTAGCTCAGCTGCTAGGGTATTAGCTTTGCAGGAGGAAGAATGAAGGAGCAGTATGAAGTGGAGCTGGACTAGGTACCCAAGGAAGGGTAGGAGACAAAATGGTTACAGTAGACCTAGAGTTTACAAGTGCTGTGAAGTAGTTAGTGAGCTAATTATTAGTACCATGTGCCAAATCATCAGGGGTGCTAGTAGGTTTGCTGCAATGGTAGTGTTGGTTCAGTCTAGGGACATATAGTATTTAATGCCTATAGGTAGAGAAAGAAATTTGCAGTGAAAAGAGTAGCCTGTTGGTTTGAGATTTACCAGGAATCTCAGTTGGCTAGTGGGTACGGCTTCGATTCAGACCTGAGCTTGTTAGACCGTAGGTCTTTCGTCGAAGAGAGGCTGAAGCAGGGTAGGAGACAAAAAGGTTACAGTAGACCTAGAATCTACAAATGCTGTGAAGTAGTTAGAGCTAATTATTAGTATCATGTGCCACGTCAGCAGGAGTGCTAGTAGGTTTGCTGTAATGGTAGTGTTGGTACAGTCTAGGGTCATATAGTATTTAATGCCTATGGGGAGTAAGGAATGAAATTTGCAGTGAAAAGAGTAGCCTGTTGGTTTGAGATTTACCATGAATCTCAGTTTGCTCGTGGGTACGGCTTCCATGCAGACCTGAGCTAGTTAGACCGTGGGTCTTTCGTCAAAGAGAGGCTGAGGCGGTATGGTTTACGCCAACATATTCAGAAAGGAGAGGACAGGAGAAGAGCAAAGGGATGAATGGTGAGAAGCCAGAAGTGGAGCTAGCATGTTTTATTTTAAACTCTAAATCTGAGTTTACTCATGGGAACAGCATCGGTGCAAGCGTGTGCTAGTTTGAGCGTCGATATTTTGTCCAAGGGTAGTGGTGAGCTACGGACGAGGGCAAGCAAATTCAGCATGTAGGGGACTAAATGTAAGAGGAATATCTATACAATGTGAAAAATTTAACGAGGTGTGCCAGGGCTACTTCAGGTGTGATGTATATCAAACGAGCAGTGACGAGTTAGGGTTTAGTCCAAGCCTATGTAGCAAGGTGTCGAATGGTACATAGTGCTAAGGTATGGTGAATATTGGTGGTGAGTGTAGTGAGCATGGGTAATGCTATGAGATTGCGTGAAGAGACTCTTGAACCAGCTGATTTGGTGAAATTTGTTTGTGAGAAAGAGGAAAGTAAAAGGCAGCATATATAACACAGAGGTATAAGAAGAAAGAGAGTCATTTTCCAACCAGTATGGTCATTCCGGCTAGAGATGAGGCTGGCATGCATACAGTAGTGGTGGATAATTACAGGGAGATGGGGGAGTACAGAAATGGGGTCAGGAGGTAGGAGGAAGAGGCGGGACAACTGTCAGGATTTAGGGCGAGCATGAATAGCAGAAAGATTTGGGTCAGAGATCAGGAGACTTTATAGTGATTTCGGTTTACACTTGAGGCGATGAATCATGACAAGACATGGTTGCTTTACAAGTTGGTTACTATTATGAAGGTGGAAAGAAGAAACGCCTGATAGATGGTGATTTATCATATCACCATTTGGGTAGAAACTTCGAAGAGGGACAGTCATCATAAGTTATCAGAGTGCGAGGGTCGGCAGGAAGGGAGAGAGAAGGCACAGGTCGAGATTTCGGGAGCAGGATATACAAATTTGGAATGAAGGGTGTACAACGGTGGTCACGTGGATATCTAGGATAAGACACTTTGAGAAGGACAGTCAGAACATAAGTATCGGGGTGTGAGAGTCAGTAGGATGTGGAAGAGGGCACAAGTCGGGGATTTGGGAGAGTGATGTACAAATTTGGGGTGATAGGTGTACAACGTTTGTCAAGTGGAAATTTCTTTATACAGAGTTTGGCACGTAATAGTCAGAGAGGGAGTGATATAAAATGTGCAATGGTTGTCGAAAATCAGAAAGAAGAGCTAACGGTTAGATCATTTGGGCAAGTGATGTCCAGTAGTGCTGTATGCAGCGATAGAGGGGGCAGTTTTACAGATAGCGGGCACGAGCAGGATGGGAATCGGTGAATCGGGTCTGATGTATGGGAGGAGCGTACAGGTTTGTGGGAAGGGGTGAAAGGTGTTTCACATGAGGAAATGCTCGTAGCGCAATTTAGCACATAATTGCAAAGAAGGGGATAAAGTGGATAGACAGCATTTAAATCGATCAGTCACCAGGTAAACAGTGGTCGGTCATGTACTGTGATAAGGGGGAGCGATTTCGTAGAGCGTGGGTACTGGAGAGATGGATATCGGGGAGACAGTTCTGGTGTATGAGTGGAAAGCATACAGCTTAGAAGCGAAAGATGTACAATGTTGGTCTCATGAGGATTACATTTTGCAGGGGTTGGCACTTATTTACCAGAAAGAATGCATAGTGACAAAAAGGGTAAGACAGTGTCAGCATCAGCAAGTAGAGCTGTCAGCAATATCAATCAGGCAACTGAAGTTGGTCTCATGTGGGTTGCATTATTACAGATTTTGGCACTTATTCACCAGAAAGGATGCATAGTGATTAAAGGGTAAAAGCAATGTCAGCGTTTGCAAGTAGAGCCGTCCGCTATGTCGATCAGGTAGCTGACGCTCAGTGGTCAGTTTAGGCAGCAGCGATGAGAGGAACGGGATTACAAAATGTAGGTGCAAGCAGAATGAATAGCAAAGAGAGAACTGGTTTAAGGGAGGAGAACATTTCGGTTTGGGGGACAAGGTGAATAGCATTGGTCTCTTGGTGAATTCTCGTTACGGAGTTAGAGCCCATAGTCATCATATAGTTGAAATGAAAATGATACCAAGCCAGCAGAAGATCAGGCACAGCGAAAAGGAAGAGCAGCTTTACAAAATGTAGGTATAAGTAGGATGAATATCAAGGGAACAGGCAAGGTGTATGGGAAGAGCATACAGGTTTGGAGGGAAAGAGGCACCGGATTGGATTCTTTATGATTTCTCGCTTCGGTGTAAGGTACATAATTTACGGAGGGAGTGAAAAAGCTGAAATTTGGCAATAGGGATGCTTCCAATAGTCGGCAGAGCCTGCAGGGAGTCTACAGGAAGTGTCAAGGAATCCTTCGGAATTTGAATCTCGATCGTCGGAAAAGAAGGGAAAATACACATAACGGCAAAGAGGGAGTATAGGCAGTTGTGAGAGTAGCAAGGACAAAGAATAAATATAAGAGAATGAAATAGAAAGTGGGTATGGGGACAGGTTGGTTAGGTACAGGTGGGTACAAGTATGGTTGTTAAGAAGCCAGGGCCAGGAGTAGGATATGATGTACTCATTTTTTTACATCGTTTTTTCTTTTGTTTTCTTTTCATTGTTTTTTTTTTTCTCTTTTCGATTTTTTTGTTTTTTTTGTTTTTTCTGTTTTTTTTTGGTTTTCTTTTTTGTAGCGGATACCGGTGACCATACAGGATAAAATAAAAGAGAAGAAGGAGTACGAACAGGAGGATAGGTTCAAGCATGCTATCAGTCATGCAATCATTGGCTTTTTCCACTTGATTTTTCTTCATTTTTTCCTTTTACATCGGGACTATGAAAGCTCAAAGGAGCATAGCCAATGCGAACAAACTAGCAAGTAGTGCAGTCAGACCGTGGAAATGAGGGTGAGACGTACAAGTAGGTGAAAGAGGTGGATGAGAATCCATCAGACTGGGTGAGTCATTGACGATGTATTTGGGTGTGATAGGGTGGTAAGATGCCGTCTTAGAAATAGGTGGTGCAAGAAAAAAAAAATTATCACCCTACATTAGACTTAGGATAAGGCGGATCAGATGTTGGGCGGGCCTTGCTCAAAGAGAGTGCCCGGGTGCAGTGCTAAGTTTAAAAGCAGACTAACTTGAGTTACAGATAGAAACTTATTTATGCAACTCTAGAACACATAGGAAATACGAAATAGGTGAAGAAGATAGAGACCTGAAGGTTTAGGAGGGCTGGTTAAGAGTACCCGTTAAGTGAGGAGGCATCATTATAAATGAATGATTAGGTGGAAATATCTCAAATGTGTGCTGGGCCGTCGTTGAAGAAACTATAAGGGTCAACTTGTAGCTTAAAGATATTCGCTACTTCATCTACCGTTAGGAACTTAGTTATGCTACGTTTAAAGATAAGATAGTTTTCAGTGGATCTGATGTATTCTGGGAGAAGATTCCAGATGTGAGCGTAGAAGTTAAGAAAAGATAATTTGTGAGAAGTTTTACGGGAGCGGGTGTGCTGCAGTTTATATGAGCTATTGCGTAGGCAATACTGCTGTTCCTGGAGGAAAGAGAGGGTATTAGACGCAATATGAGCTCGACGATGAGCCAAGCTATGAAGGAAAAAGAGATTCAGTCTCATTCGGCGCAGCCATAGTGGTTCAATACCGAGGATGCGGCATCTTTCAGTGTATGGTAAGTTGGGACTTGAGTTTCCTAGAAGTGATTTGGTAAAACTCCGTTGAACCCCTCAACAGCTAAGCGATAAGTCTTGGTTAGGTGGGAGGCTATGTGTGTATGGAACTCTAAAATAGGCCTAACACGTTGCTTAAATAGACCCAGCCTAACTGTTTGAGTATGGAAGGATCTTAGGATAAGATAGCTTAGTTGCCTGGATTTTGCCACTTGATATACTGTTTGTTGAGAAAAGTTTAAGGTACAGGAATACCGGAGTCCCAGATCCTTAACATTTTCGATGCGAGTTAGTGGTTTACCGCTGAGTGAGGGTGAAATTTGGAGCGTCACATCGAAATAGCATATAGTGGCATTTTTCTGGGGAAAAGTTCAAATTGGACAATTTTGACCAGTTGGTTAGTGCATCCAGTTCCCTTTGAATACGAGGTAGACAGCTAAGTAGGTCCTTTCTATCGAAGACATAAATTATTTTGATGTCGTCTGCAAAGATGAAGACTTCACCAAAGCTAATAATATCGAACACCTCGTTAATATAGAGGAGAAATAGAATAGGTCCTAGGACACTACCTTGAATAACCCCGCTCGTGATTTGCCGAGGGGAAGAGCTGTGACCAGAGATATCAGTTACCTGAGTACGACCACTCAGGTAAGAGTGAAACCATTTTAGAAGGGGGCCTGTCACTCCAGCATCCCGTAACCTTTTGAGTAGGCGCTGGTGGGGAACTTGATCAAATGCCTTCTGAATATCTAGATAGATTATTATGGCAGCTCTATCGTTATCATCTGCAGTGAAGGCAACTTGTAGGAAGTGGGCTTGGCACGAAGCCACAGAGCGTTTAGCTAGAAAGCCGTATTGGCGATCGTTTAGGAGGTTTCGATTGGCTAGGTGAGGTACAAGGCTACTCTTAATCAGACGCTCCAGGGCTCGTAAGAGAGGGCTTGTGTGATGGATTCCCCTGTAGCTAGTAAGATTATTTCTAGGACCAGCTTTGTAGCGAGGAGTCACAATAGACTGTTTCCATTGTGTAGGGATAAGTCCCTGATTGATAGAGCTTTCAAAGAGAGTTAAGATAAGGAGGGGGATATCTGGTCCACCTTTTCGGAGAAGTATTGGGGGAATTCGATCGGGGCCAGGGATAGTAGATCTGTCAAGATGATTTAGCTGAGTGGAGACATCAGACAGGCTAATAGGGATGGTAGCCAGGGCGAATTCTGCATGTTCATTGTTAGTGCAGATTGGAGGAATCAGACACCCTTCCATATTAGATGTAGGGTCATAAGCTTCAGTTGCTGTTTTCAAAGGAGGGACAGGGTGAGGTTGTGTGGAATCTGTTTGGGTTTTCGGGTCAAGAAGAGGGGGTGAGGGATTATAGCAAGCGGCGAAGTAGTCGTTGAAATGTTCACAGAGCTCTTGGGTGTTATCTACTGCCGTACCATCAGGAGTGACAATGTGAGATGGAAGTTCAACCTGAGAGGGGCAGCGCCGCTTGTATAGTGTGCAAATTGCATTGGGATTATTCTTATGAGTTCCAAGATTGAGTTCTTCGAGTGTCTCAGATTCTAGGGTCTTTGCGGATAGCTGATCAAGGTGTTGTTGGATGAGCATCAATAAAAATATATCGTGTGTACGAAGATATTCACATCGGAACCGTTGGATCTTTTTCTGAAGGATGCGGACTTTCCTTGATTTAAGTTTATGAATTTTCACAGTCTTAAGTGGGGAAATGAGGAGAAGGTTGTCTAGGATACTAGCATAGAGAATGTCAGCGCTTTTTTGGGTGTCTTTAGTAAGGAAGAAGTCAGTCCAGTCAGTAGAGCGAATGAGTGAAGAAAAGGATAAGAAGATTTGTGGAGTGAAGTAGTGTATGTTTATGGACGGACAGCAGCTGAGGAGAGGTCTACTATGTCGAGCAATCTGAGAGGAAAAGGTACTGAAGATAGCTTTGTGATCGCTACCAGGGAATAGGGGACCTACTGTCGTATTGAATTTAACTGGACCTTTAGAGAAAAATAAGGTCAAGGATATTGTTTTTTGCCTCGTGAGTTTAGAAATATGTTATCTCCATCCATCAGCGCATCAGCTGGTGTGGTAATGAGAATGGAAGTCTGCCAGGAGCTATAGCGGTGAGCACGTGCATAGCGGCAGCCGTCATAAAGTAGCCCCATCAGAACAGATTCAAAATTAAAGACACGATCTGTAATGTCACTGCAGTGCACCCAAACTGAAACCAGCGCTCCAGAAGAAAGCGCAGCATTAATTTCAGAGGCAATTAAGTAGCGGATGGCTCGGTATGGGTGACTCAGTCGTTGCAGGTCAATGGTAGCAGACCCATCGGATGGTGGTAGGGGCCCTACTAAGTCCACATGCACGTGGTGAAAACGTGCATCTGGTTCGAAGAAGATTACCCAACTGGGAAGCTTTTCACATGTCCGATAGAACTTTGGGCCCGGCATTTGGAGGCAAGCGCGGGCCCAAGTGCGAACATCTTTGTTCATGCTGGGCCAAACGAACCGGGCTGAGACAAGTTTGACGGAAGCACGGATACCCGGGTGGGATAAACCGTGTAGAACGTCGAAAACAGTGCGTCTGAACTGTATGGGCACCACTGGGCGTGGAGTCCCAAGAGAAATATCACAAAAAATTGCAGTTTCGGAGTCTGGTAAAGGCACGGACTCGATTCGAAGTGTGGTAGAGCGACGAATACGCTCAAGGTCGGTGTCGGTAGTTTGTGCTACAGCGATGGCTTCCAAATCTATAACTGATGTGGGTAAGCTGATAGCATGGACCCGAGACAACGCATCCGCAACGGGATTCGATGCTCCAGACACATGGCGGATATCGGTGGTGTATTGGGCGATGTAATCTAAATGGCGCGATTCTCGAGGGGTATAACGGTCAGAGACTGCGTGCAAAGCATAAATCAACGGTTTATGGTCGGTGAAAACCATAAACTCCCGACCCTCGAGCATGTGTCGGAAGTGACGGATAGCTAGATACACCGCCAATAGTTCTCGACCGAATGTACTGTAACGCGACTCGGCGGGCATTAGGCGTTTTGAAAAGAATGCCAGTGGGTGCCATTCTTTATTAGTGAACTGCTGAAGCACAGCTCCAACAGCGGTGTTGGATGCATCGGTAGTCAGTGACAATGGAGCCTGCGGCTCATAGTGATTGATAGAAGCTATATTGGAGATAGCTCCTTTCAGCGTAATGAAGGCTTGGCGCGCTGAATCCGGAAAACTAAACGTTTTAGGATTCCCGCGTAAAAGATCTGTCGGTGGTTTCCAGTCATTGGACGTCTTCTTCGGCACCGCCAGTGGAGGCCAGAACTACTAGAGGCCGGATGATACCTAAGTCAACATATGCTCGAACTCAGCTCGGGCTAACCGAAGCTTTTCCGGGGTTAGGCGACGTGGTTTGTTATATACTGGGGGACCGCGGGTAACAATATGATGGACCACATCCGTAGTGACAGTAGTGGTGTGCTTTCGAATCGCGGAAAATCAAATAAAATATCCGAGAACTTACCAGTTATTGGCGGGGGTGCGAGAACTGCTGAGAGATGTTCGGCGGCAGTTCCTCGAACGAACATTGTGTTGTCTCCACCAGTTGCGACCGTTTAACATCAATAAGTAGATCAAAATGATGGAGAAAATCATTCAAGGGATCGGGAACGGCACAGCGGCAACCCAAAACCCAGCGCATCGGACGCTGGAAACCAAAATCGACGGTTAAAGACCGCTGGCCGTAGGTGAGAATAGGTGAACCATTTGCAGCTTGGAGGCGGGAATCAGGGGAGGACCGTTTGTCCGAAGCGTTGGGCGGGAAAACGCTGACTTGAGCGCCTGTATCTACAAGAAAAAACTGTCGGGAGCAGTTATCGAATACATGAAAGAGGCTGCTATAATGTTTATCTGATGAACAAAGAGAAACAGAGGGTCGAGGAGGATAAACGCCATACAAAATACAAGGTGGAACACATTTAAGAGCCTTCAAGCCAAAACGCTTATGGTACCAGCACAAAGGGTCCTCGGTTGCCTGGGCTCTCTTGGGTGACGGGCTTCTGGGCGTGAAAGGACGGGGGCTCCTGCCGCGTCCAGCGACACGTGGTGTTCGCCCACCCGACCGCGTATTGGAGACGCGGAGGGCAGCTACACCCTGCTGGAGTTGCTTGTAATCATCCTCGTTGTTGAAAACCGGGCAGACAGCTGCGGGTAATCTCTCGACCATTGCGTCCGCCGCAGCCGCTGTGTCGTCCAGTGATGCATCCCGGTAAACTGCCAAAAGAGGTTGGATGGATTGTGGCAGGCGGCGGAGCCATAATTCGCGCAGGAAAGTTTCGTCATCGATGTGTGATGACGCTAAACACTTCATTTCCCGAAGTAGTGCTGAAGGTTTCTTGTTGGCAAAATGTCCGGCGCATAAAACATCTAAACTCTCTTTAACAGAGGGTTCGACGTCCGCCAATATGGCCTGCTTGACCAGGTCATACTTGCCAACCGTTCGTTGATCAGCAATGATAGGCTCAATAACCTGCAAGAGTTCCCGGGGCAACCGAGGGAGTAAATAGCTGTACTTATCGTAGTCATTTAAAACTCCTTTAGAATATAACTCTGCTTCAAAAACAGCAAACCAAACACGAGGCCGCAAATCTGAAAAAGGCAGGGACATTAACATGGGGAAAGTTACGAGAACTTGTACTCTCAGAAAAAGGACCAACATGGACATTCGTATCTACCAACTGCTGTGTACCATCTGCATCTTTAAAATCACCGCTTCTAGTGGAAGGCATGTTATCAATAATCAATATAAGAATGTGTGAAAAATAATAATATTAATAATAAATGAGTATTTATAATTGGATAATACGGAACGGTCTCACCGGAGTAATAAAATTGCAATTGCTGTCGTGATCTGTGTACTACGGGCTCACCAATGTAGGAATACTATTATCCTACTAATTGCTACCCGGATTGTAAACCTTCTTATGCGTGTTACCCAACAAAGGATGCTAGAAGAGCACCAGTAATATCAGAACGGATATTATGTACAATGGTTATATTAAATGATACAGTAAAACAAAAGTGTTCAGTTCAAATTTACAATGTATCTAATTGGCCCAGGATGAGTATTTCAGGTAATGTGGCACTCTAGGGCTTGGCCTACAAAAATAAGTGGCCTTGAGTGAATATAAATCAAGTCACGGGACCAAGGCGAGAAATGGCGTCCAATAAGATCCGGAGAATTTTGGGTACGTGCCAATTCTAGAACGGCCTGGAATCACGTGACGCTTCTGTGACGTTCCACTGACGCCTGATTGGATTAAAAGTGCCCCAAAGTAAAAACAAAGGAAAACAGTAAAATAATGGGGCAAAAATTAAACAGGAAGAATCTTTGGTCACCTGGGCCTTGTAACAGTACGCTCTGCACGACCAACAATTATTCCTACTCCCTGCGTATCTATGGAAAATTCTTTGGCGGAATATAAATTGAACTGTGGTGAATCATATTTGGAAGGATTTTACTGGACTACTGGCCAGGGAGTTTTATAATTTCCTAACTTTGTCTTTACTTTTGTGACTTTTTGTTTATCAGTTCGCTACATATTTTGGTGAGCCCTAGTTTTTTTACCGCCATAGAACGCCATAGTTACCCTAATTTTTTCTGTGCTTCACTCAACTTTCTGTGCCATAATGTCTGATACAAATGATTCTGAGGGCGTCATGTCAGTCAGTTTGCCTGCTTACGGCCTTAGTAATCCTAGATTATGGTTTGCACAAGTTGAAGCAATTTTTGACTGCAGGCGTATACGTTCCCAGCACTCACGGTATAGCCACGTCCTAGCACATCTGCCAGCAGAAGTTGTGAACGAAGTTGAAGAATTAGTCTATGATCCTCCGACTTCTGATCCTTATACTGCTTTAAAGGACGCAGTGATCGCTAGAACGGCAGTTAGTGACGAGAAAAATCTGCGAACGTTACTTTCGGGAATTGAATTGGGCGATCGTACACCTTCGCAGTTGCTACGCCATATGAAACAACTCATGGGCAAGCGATCTGCAAGTGAACCCATCCTCAAGGAGCTATGGCTACAGAATCTTCCAGCAGACATGCGCACTGTACTAGCTGTGGTTCATAAGATAACCCACTAGAAAGTCTCGCTGAATTGGCTGATCAAGTCCATGCTTCTTATGGTTCCCGCCCATCCGCTTCAATTCAACCGGTAACCGCTGACAGTGATCTAAAGCGTGAATTCGAGGTACTTCGGCAAGAGTTTTCTGCCTTACGTTTAGAACTCAATTCACTACGCAGCCAGATTACACAGCACCGACCGAGATCACGTTCGCGCACACCAGCCAGATCCCCCGAACCGACCAGTAGCAAACGTAATACTGTTTTCATATGCCGTTTTCACCGCAAGTTTGGTTCAGCAGCTAAAAACTGTAAGCCTTACTGCACCTTTTACGGCACTATGCAGCTACGAAACGGCATGTAGGCAGTAGTAGCGACCGCTGCCTGCAGCCAACAAGAAGTCGCCTGAAAGTATACGTTGACCACCTTGCTTTGTAACAGTTTCCGTAGAAACTGTCAAGGATATCAATGAGTCACGCGCTTTCAATCGTTACGGTCGTCTAATAACTGAATACTGGCTGTGAATCCCAAATAATGATCGAAAAGCCAGAAAGACCGGTCTGGAAATTAATTAAGCGGTACTAGAACAAATGACAATCAATAAAATGAGGAATAATATCATACCTCAACAGTGATGTCCTTCAAAATTCAACAAACAAAGTTCACTTTGTGGATCAACAGTGAATAGTATGGATGCAAGATGGCGATAATAAAATGACCAACAGTTTCAATAAACAAAATACATGTGATGAGGCTTCCAATGTTCAGACACCGCTATTTATATAGTTTATGAGCACATGGACGCATGAAAGGCAAAATTTGCGCAAATAAATGTTATAGTGATGAAGTTCATGAAAGCGCTAAAGCGCGAAGTTTGAAAATAGAAAAGCAAAGTGTGCCCTAAATCAGCCCAATGAGTATAATAAATGATAAAAACTCTTCAAGATGTCTGGTGTGTGCTCAATCAAACATTAAACGTTCTTACACCGCCACCCAAAAGCCAACTATGGCTTTTCTCCTAACATACTGAACGTTTACTTCATACGACCAACTCGCACCTCAACAAATTATTTACACACATGTCTCCAACACCTTCCAGCAAACATATAGATCTGATATCTCTGTGAACTACTCCGTCCTTGGTTTTGATATCCGCTTCCCTCAGATGGTTGTCTGGTCCTGGGTAGACCTTAACGACAATGCCTTTCTTCCAATTATTCCTGGCATAGCGTTCATCAGTCAACAAAACTAAATCACCAACTGATATATCTCTACAGACCTTTGTCCATTTTTGTCTCGTATGTAACGTTGGCAAATATTCTTTCACCCAACGTTTCCAAAACGTATCGGCGATAAGCTGTGCTTGACGCCACCCTCTGGTATAGACATCCGATAGCGTAACCTCTTTGTCTACCGGCAAAGAAATATTCCTTACAAGTAATAAATCACGTGGCGTTATTACCTTTATATCATTTGGATCATCGTAGAGCGGAACAAGAGGTCGATCATTCAAAATTCGTTCAACCTCTGTCAGACTCGTATTGAGGATATAATTCTTTACCTTGGATGCTAATACAGCAGCTACAAGTTCTATCCTAGGTAATGTAGCAACCTTTCTAGGAGCTACCCTTGATTTTCCCATGATGAAGGTACAAGAGATCTTCCCCTGTTGCAGCATACGCAAGTAGGCAACAACTCCATAGCCGAAATTCGAGGCGTCTGAAAATACATGGAGTTCGGTCGTCATGAAACTGGAGGTTGCTAACCCGATCCATTTAGGTATCTTTAAATCCCTAACGGATTCAACGTCAGTGAGCCACTGACACCAACGTTTGAAATATTCCCCCGATAGTGGAGTGTCCCATCCAATGTCACTCTTACAAAGTTCCTGTAACAGCTGCCTTGCAGCCAGTAGAACAGGTGCGACGAAGCCCAAAGGATCGTAAAGCGAAGCTACACAAGTTAATATTCCCCTTCTAGTTGCTGGCTGCTGTGGGAGATTCAGTTTGACCATTAATAGGTCGCCAGTAACATTCCTGTTCAATCCCAATGTACTTTGATTATCATTACTAATCAACGTATAATCACAAGCACTACCTGCTCTATGTTCCATAGGAACACTAACAAGAGCTTCAGCATGTGTTGAATTCCATTTGGTTAGGCAGAAACCCCCACGGAGCAACATTTCTCTCAGTTCATCCACAAGGGAACGTGCTTCTTCTACAGTGTCGGTAGAAGCCAAACAATCATCAACGTAGAAATTATGTTCGACTGCGCGACAGCAAGATTCCGAATAGCAGGATGAGAATTCTGTAGCTGTCTTTCTCAAAGCATAAGAAGCGCAAAACGGTGATGACGTTGCACCAAATGGATGCACGTTCAACTGAAAAACAGTCGGTTCGGAATCAAGATTACCGTTTGGCCACCATAAGAAGCTTAGGTATCGCCTATCAGGCTCCGGGACACCTACTTGCAGGAACATTTCTTCTATGTTGGCACATACTGCGATCTGGTTTCTCCTAAAGCGCATCAAGACTCCCGTCAGATCGTTGTCAATGTCAGGTCCGCTGAGGAGGGCCTTATTCAAGGACATTCCCTTAAACTGAGCTGCACAGTCAAAAACGTTTCGAACCTTTCCTGGTTTATTCGGGTTAAGCACGGGGTGATGTGGTAAAAACCATCGATCATCGATAGCCGACTGCTCAACCTCCGAAACGTAACCCTTAACTACGTGGCTATTCATAATATTGCAATACTTCTCGTGCAATTCCGAATCTTTTAAGAGACGCCGCTTCAGGTGTTCCAAACGATATCTAGCCATAGTGTAGTTGGCTGGAAGCCTTTTGTTATCACGCCAAGGCAATCCCACTACATATTTGTGGTTCCTTAAAAAGATTTCTCCACCGCCTCCAGAGCCACAAGATCTTCTACAGAAGGTACCTTTTCTTCGGAACCGCGAGGGTCCTTAAACTCCAATTCGAAGTATTTGGATAGTGTTTCTGTGATAGATTCTTCCTCGATCCCCGTGTAGTTTATGCACCTAGTCTCCTTTGCTTCGCGATTGCAGGGACCTCGAAGCACCCAGCCGAATATAGACTTTACTGCGTAAGGTTGTCTACCACTCCCCATTCTCTGCTCAATGGCTTCATGAGCCTCCGGTACATCGCAACCTATAAGTATTCCTACAGTCTTGTCTGGTAAGGATAACAAACTGACGCCCGTCAGATGCTGCCATTGATTAGTATCCAAACTCGGGAAGTCGGCTGCTACCGTGAGCAAGCGATCAACAGTAAAGACCTCATCTACAATTAATTCGCGGTTGTCGAGCAACGGCAGTATGCTCAGCCTAGTCTTACCGCTCTTCAAAGTTCTTTTACCATTCACTGTATCGATTTTGAGGTTGCAAGGCTTTGAGCTCAGTCCTAATTGTTGCGCCAGGTCGTGAGTAATAAGTGTGGTATCTGACCCATTGTCCAAGAATCCATAAGTTGTAACCATTCCGAAAGGGTCCCTTTAGCCTTAAAGGAATACAACCTAAACAAACAGATGCGCAAGCTTTAGATGCGCCACAATTCGACTCAGATTTCTTGATATAAGGACCATCGATGTGAATTAGGGCATTGTGACGCCTACCGCAACCTGGTATCGAACATCTTAATCGACTCTTACAGTTCATAGCAATGTGGTTAGCCTTCAAGCACACAAAACACATCTTATTGTTCCTAAGAGTATCGATCCGTTCTGCTATCGCCTTAGCCATAAATATCTGACAGTCTTGCAGGCCGTGGTTTGAGCCACATTCAACACACTTAAGGCTCATCTGGTGCAACGTCATTGTCGTGTAACTACTACCAACATCACACCTAGGTGTCGCATGCTTCGAAGTTAACTGACCATAGAGTGTACTCGCAACTGACAGACGCTTTTCGATGAACTTCATTAGATCCTTGAATGTAGGCTCCCTATATGCCGATATTATGTTATCAGCTACCTCAGCCCAACGTTCTTGTAATTGCCTAGGTAAACGTTCTATCAGCTTGAGGATGTAAGCCGGGCAGTCAAGATCTGAAGCTCTACCTACTTGTTCCAAGGTAAAAAGACAGTTCCGCATTCTCGTATGCAGAGTCGTCAAGCCCTGGACATCCCCGTGAATCAAACTAGTTTCACCGAACAAGCTACCCACAACGGCTCGAACGACGTCATGCGGCCTACCGTAGAGATTTCTTAAGATGGCTAAGGCTTGTCTATAACCATCGACGCCTGAAAGTAAGCCACACGACTGTATTGCTTCCCTAGCTGGACCTTTGCAAAGATTAATCAGATAGTCAAACGCTGGTTGTCATCTAATACCTTATTCGCAACATTAGTCTCGAAATTCTTTATGAACTGATGAAAGGTCAACGGTGAACCCGCAAACTTTTCTATGTCAACCTTCGGCAAGGACAGGTTCTGAACTAACTGCGCTATTGAACATTCTAGCCCCCCAGTAGGTTGACCAGTAATGTGAATGCGGTCCTGAACTAAAGCATCTGTTCGCTGAACTGAAGCATTCGTTCGCTGAACTGAAGAATTCATACCATCATTAACGATCCGATGGCCAGAATCATGGGAAACGGCGTTGTAGTAATTACGCTTCTTACAATCTAACCTCAACCGCCTAAGTCTCAACTCTTCCTCTAATAGTTCTAGCTCTTCTTCTTCTATACTGGCATTGCCGACAGGTTCTCCCGAGACACCAGCAACACACTCGTTTAGGAAAACGGGCAAGTGGATATTTGATTTAGAAACATTCTGAGGATTTTTCAGTGGGGTCTCCACTGGCCCTGAATCTATCCCCCCGCCCAGCCCTATCTTAAACTTATGGGCCATGCCATTCAAGTCATTCATACTACAATCATATATAACATCACTCTTGGCATCACACCCAGGCAAAGCTTGAGGAGCATATAAATTCGAGATAGGAACATAGACTGAGGAGGAAACAAAGGGCACCTTAGTGGAACTCACAGGTGGGAAATAATGATCAGCCTTTGTGCTATGAATTGATTCGTTTTCGGCAAGAGAATTTTTGTTCAGCCTCATCATTGAAACATCACCATTAGGGTTGGCTTCGAGATTCTCCTCAACTTGTTCCGCTATATTGAAAACAGCACGATTTCTGAGGGTTCTTATTGCTTCGGTGACTGGAGGACGAGTCCCAAAATTCATTCCAATCGAATGTGGTTTTCCAATTTCTTCAAATGAATAATCTTCTTCCATGTTGAAAAAGGGAACTGATGTTGAGTACTGTAACAGTTTCCGTAGAAACTGTCAAGGATATCAGTGAGTTACGCGCTTTCAATCGTTACGGTCGTCTTATAACTGAATACTGGCTTTGAGTCCCAAATAATTATCGAAAAGCCAGAAAGACCGGTCTGGAAATTAATTGAGCGGTACTAGAACAAATGACAATCAATAAAATGAGGAATAATATCATACCTCAACAGTGATGTCCTTCAAAATTCAACAAACAAAGTTCACTTTGGATCAACAGTGAATAATATGGATGCAAGATGGCGATAATAAAATGACCAACAGTTCCAATAAACAAAATACATGTGATGAGGCTTCCAATGGTCAGACACCGCTATTTATATAGTTTATGAGCACATGGACGCATGAAAGGCAAAATTTGCGCAAATAAATGTTATAGTGATGAAGTTCATGGAAAGCGCTAAAGCGCGAAGTTTGAAAATAGAAAAGCAAAGTGTGCCCTAAATCAGCCCAATGAGTATAATAAATGATAAAAACTCTTCAAGATGTCTGGTGTGTGCTCAATCAAACGTTAAACGTTCTACACCTATTACGTGTGCAGCTTCAGGAAAAAACAACGTAGCCAGGCAGTAGGGCGACAATTGCCTGTAGCTAACCTAAAGTCGCCTATATTCTAGCGGCCATATGCAACTGTTTATGTTTCCGGCTGAAGTTAGTGTGGTTCCACCTTTGCCTCAGGAACGGAAACTCAAGTCTTCGACTACGTTACAGGCGGCAAACGGCACCAACATAGCCACTTACGGTCAACGTTCTCTCACACTTGACCTGGGTTTACGCCGAACATTTCCGTTGGATTTTCCTGGTAGCAGATGTCCGAATGCCCATCGTTGGAGCAGACTTCCTGTCTCATTTCCAATTGGCCGTTGATTTGTCCGGAAAACGATTGGTAGACGGTGTTACCAATATGTATATTGCGGGACACACTTGCTCTTCCGATTCGCTTGCCATCCGTTTGATACTCCGGCCTTGCCATCTCCTTCGATGAGTTAATCGTGACTTTCCCAGTGTGTTCAAACCGACGAGTGCCACAACCGAGCCAAACCATCCAATTCAGCATCACATTCCTACCCGTGGTCAACCTGTTTTCTCTAGACCACGTAGACTGGCTCCGGAAAAGTTAGCCATAGCGAAGCGCGAGTTCGAGCACATGTTGGAGCTTGGAATCATCCGCCCGTCTGATTCTCCCTGGGCGTCACCCCTTCATATGGTGGAAAAGAAGACAGCGGCGATTGGAGACCATGTGGTGATTACCGTGCGCTGAACTTTGCCACTATTCCAGACCGGTATCCCATTCCACACATCCATGACTTCGCTCTCACACTGAACGGAAAGACTGTGTTTTCTAAACTAGACTTGGTAAGGGCGTACCACCAAATTCCGGTCGCTCCTGAAGACGTCCCAAAGACGGCTATAACTACTCCATTCGGTTTGTTTGAGTTCGTTCGTATGCAATCATGCCGTTCGGTCTGCGTAATGCCGCTCAGACATTCCAACGTTTCATGGACCAAGTCTTTCGAGGTCTCGACTTCGTTCACGTGTATATCGACGATGTCCTGGTTGCCAGCAGCGTCTTCCAGAACTAGCGACTTCTGCAGGGAAACGTTTTTGAGCGTCTAATGTGATAAAACAGTGTCTGAACTGCACTACAAACCGGGACGTTTGAATTTATTTGAGCGTGACGGTTTCGATTAAGTTTGTTGAGACACCCCGTTTTGGAGCAGTTTCGGTGGCGGTCAACCAATCCCGCATCAGAAAGAATCCTTCGCGGCTGGATTTCCAAAGGTTGGTGTATCCCCTTCATTTCTGGTGTACATCGCTTGCTATCACACCTCACAGCCGATTGATAGTCAGAGATTAACGTACGCTTGAATTTGGATAAGTTGCTTGTAACTTAGATTAATAATTTAGGTGCATTCTGGTATATTGTCGAAACTTTGCGGAAAATGAGACCTATGTCTACTGCCCTATCCTTGCGGTTGCTGCAAAATGGAGGTTTCAGAGGGTATCAAGTGTTCGGTTTGT
Organism: Neodontobutis hainanensis; assembly: GCA_024349245.1. Lineage (NCBI taxonomy): Eukaryota > Metazoa > Chordata > Actinopteri > Gobiiformes > Odontobutidae > Neodontobutis > Neodontobutis hainanensis. The sequence goes on from JALDNG010001683.1 coordinate 40,939, forward strand.
AAACAATGGCTACATAGAAAGTGCTCCCAACTAGGAATTGCTGTTTTTCGTCTCTACTGGCGAAGAACGGCGTCTAATATGGGTATGCACACATTGCAGGGGATATGGCTAGAAGGGCTATCAGGGTATATCACGGTCGAATCTGGAACCCAACACGGAAGTGCTTAGGTGAACATAAAATTCAGTAGAAATCAACAGCACATTGGAAGCAGCCAATACAAGAGTAACAGTAATGGTGCACACCAAAATTGTTAACCCGTCTGCCGTAGTCCGCCGAAAGAAAAAACGAAGTAAGATTGGGTGTTCGGAAACCACTAAAGCTAGGCAGCCAGTCACATTGGGTCAATTGCTTAATAAAGGTGATTCGATTGTATCGAATGGGTATAATGTACTACCCACTGGAGTTAACACACCCACGAGAGACATAACCCGTATCACGAGCATCACAGGTTAATCCCCAAGAGGAACTTAGGAATTTGAAACATATCTTGGGTGATTGCGTCAGTAATGTTCAACAGCTCACTACGCAGGTTAGGGAGCTTCAAACCCGCTATGATAAAGAGCTGGGTCGAAACAGAAACATCCTAATCCATGGGTACGCGGAACACAGTTCTCGCATACCACATGTGCGAAAAAAAGCCAACGAAGCGCTAGTTTTGACTGTACTCCGCAACGCCGGTATGCTCCCAAATGTCAGATGGCGTAGAATACACAGAGTGGGACGCTGGGCCCCAAATAGACCAACTAGACCACTGCTGGTTGAGTTTTGCAGTCAACTAGATAGGGATAAACTCCTTGCCAAATTGCCACAAATATACAAGGGGATGTCTCTACGCATTGAAATCACACCTGACGTCTACATACATCAGGCAAATGTCCATGAGTCAGAGATAAAACTCTGAACAGGTTTGTAACATGTAAAGTCACAGCCCACTAAAACACTGAGACAGGTAACTGTCGCTCACAGTGACCCGCAAAATGTCGGGATTCAACACACATGGGAATGGGTATAGAACGAGAATCGGTGTCATGCACCGCTAACGGTTATCAAAGACATTGAACAAATTCAGACAGTGACAGCCTTGTCTAAAGCTGCTCGCTTAGTGGATGTTCTCTCGGCTGAAATCGTACAACGATTTAAAGTCTGGACAGACACAGGCACACACAACTTGCTTGGGCACACAGTGCTGCCTGCTGAAAAAGCAAAAGAGTTTCTTAAAATCACTAGACGTGAAATCTGCTGGTCCCTCGAGGACGGTAACCAGACCCTTGTCGTGTTACCTGGTCTGCCATTAACATGGCCAGTCGGACTGAATAGCTCATGTTTCATGTTTGCTGACGATGTCAAACTAGTGAGCACTATCACCGGGATGTCGCAACTGCAACATGACTTGACAAAATAAAAGACTGGTCGGAACGCTGGGACCTACCGCTGAATGTATCAAAGTGCGCTGTACTAAGTAATGCGAACGCGGACAGCTTAACCCTAGAGACACATCACTTGAACAGAAAAGTGAAATGAAAGACCTGGGAGTGATGGTAGATAAGTCATTTACTCCTAGAATACAATGTTTGGCCGCGGCGAACAAGGCCAGGAAGGCATTATTTGTCCTCAAGGGAGCAATAGCTAGCAGAGATGCAGAGGTATGGATACCACTTTACTGCACTTATGTTCGGCCTCACCTGGAATACTGTGCCCAGGCATGGTCTCCATACCTGAAAAAGGATGCGGCGATATTAGAAAAGGTTCAGCGCGTGGCTACGAGATGGGTTAGGGAATGAAAGGTATACCCTATGAAGAACGGTTAAAGAAGCTTGGTTTATTTAGCCTGGAAAGACGTAGACTCAGAGGAGACTTGATTGAAGTCTACAAGCAAACACATAGTAGTGATGAATGCCAAACAAGGAGTGTTGTGGAGCTAAGAGACAACCAACAACTTAGAGGTCATAATTTGACACTAAAAAGAGTCACTGCCGGCTAGATATCCGAAAAGGCTTCTTTTCTCATCGGGTGATAAACCCATGGAATGCCCTTCCAGCCAACGTAGTGAATGCACCATCGGTTGACTCATTCAAGAAATTGCTAGACGATTGCTGGGGGACTTACTTCCCACACATTTTGTAGATCGACCAATAGGAATTCAACCTGCTGTGCCGACTAAGCGTCTCTCCCAAAGAGCGACGTACCAGAATGTATTTTTTTCATTATATGTAAACGTAGTCTGATTGTATGCATGTTGTTTGGCTTGCTTACGCATTAGCCTAAATATATATGACTGATATCACATGCTGTGAGTTTGCAGCGGTGGAAGCCTGGTGGGAGGGAGCATCCTCCTGCGGGCCAGTTATATCATGTGATCACCGCGAGAACTTGACATTATCCATCAAAAAAAGCGAAACTTGGGTCTTCTCCGGATCGACCTGAGCACACGGTGGGACCGCATCTTATCAATATCTTGTCCCAGAGCCTCCTTTTCATCAATCTCCTCCCCTACCCAACCTGACCGCCTGTGTATCCCTGGATCGCCTTAGCAGCGCACAATACGCCGATCCATACCGGCATCTGGCGCTGAGATTCTGCAAACATCCCATACCACGGTACCTACACGTCAGTCCCAACTCCCCTCGATTTCTTGGCTTGATGTAGAAACTGCCGACGTTTGGCCCAACTCCTGTGTCTGCTGACTTTTTCTAACTTGACTGTTCTCCTCCTACAAGCACTGAATTTGCCCGACGACCCACGCATTGGAGGCGTTCAACTACCTCATCAACCTGGGCCAGATGTCCCACTTGCATACTGACCCAAATTTCTGAACTTTCTTTTCCAGCTGATGCTGCTTACCAGTGCACGCCGACCTTATCTGCAAAATGTTCACAGTGAACTAAAGCCACTGGCTCTCTCGCCGTCTGCCACTCCTGAAGCAACTCGTTATGCTTCGGACGAGAGCTATAAGCTGCTACTGCAATTTGCCGATCGTCCGCCACTCTTCTTGGTGGAGGATGTCCATATACGTCATCCTAACTGAAAGCATAGCATCATCACGTATGCTCTGATGACCAGCTGTCTTAACTCTCTACCACGATTAATAGAACTGGACTATCTGGGTTTGCACTATCGTTATCCGCCATACTCTGGTTATAAAACACTGACGCATCTTCTCCCCAAGGTTATATCGGCAACCTTCACCACTACAGTCTGAGAGATGTTGCCTCTCCCCAATATGACGCAACCAATTGCGCACCTGATCTTCATCTTCCTATATTCTAGTTCCGACCTGACCCTTGTTCTCATCTATTGCTGGCGACTTTAACTCCGCACACGTGAACATTACCTGTCTCCAACTTTCTCATAGACCCACAGCAATATGGATTTCTCTCAACCCGCTCAGTTGCCGGGTGTCAAACTCAATTCTTCACCTCCCTTGCTAATGCCCACAATGATGGTAATTCTTTTATCGTTATCTTCTTGGACATTCGCAAAGCTTTCGACCAAGTCCCTCACCATGCCTTACTCTCTGAGCTCATGCGTGCTGGTATAACCGACCCGCTCTACAGCTGGTTTAAATCATACCTGTCCGATCGCACACAGGCTACTTCAATCTCTGGTCACCTCTCCCCTTCTCTGCCGATTACTAGCGGAGTTGTTCAAGGTAGCGTCCTTGGCCCTATTCTCTTTCTATTATATATTAACAAGATCTTAAATTGCATTAGGCATGGTACCGCCTTTCTATTTGCGGATGATTGTAAGCTACTTTATACCTTTCATAAAAACGATCTTAACTCTACTCTAGCCCTTATTCAAGAGGATCTTAATTCTCTGACCACGTGGTCCTCATCCACTGGCCTTAGCTTTTCCATTCATAAATGCTTTGCATTACCTTACCGCTGCTCCCTAGAGGAAGGCGCCCTCCAGCTTTGTAATAACCACCTTCTGATTGCTAATAAAGCCAAAGACCTGGGGCTGAGATACTCTTGCACTTTAGATTTCTCTACCCAAGCACTCTATCAAGTAGGCAAAGGTCGACAGCTCTCGCATCTTATCTCTCGTTCCTTCCACTCCTGTTCCATCAAAGTCGCTCTATTTAAACAACATTTGCGACCTATCCTAGAATACTCTCCTTTTATCGCATCTCATCTCACTAAATCCTGCCGTTTGAACATTGAAAGTGTTCAACGCCGCTTCACCAAACTTCTCTTTTCGTCTGAGCCTCCACTCAACTATAGACAACGCTGTGAAATCCTCAAGCTTGACCCACTTTGGCTCCGGAGACTCATCCTTAACCTCATCTTCCTCCATAGCCTTATCCATCACTTCACACATATAGCCTCTGGCCGACCTAGCTTTAAACCTAACTCCTGTTATACCCTAAGAAACACTGCATTCACGTTACCTTTAGTCAAATCCAAAACTTCCTTCCACCGTTACTCTTTCCTGCCCTATTACTCCCGACTCTGGAACTTGCTACCATCCGATCTACGTTGTATTTCCTGCCCCCACCGATTTCGTCATAGATTATCTTCCTACCTAACATTTGCTCAGGTTTACACACTACTTAATCCTCGGATGAACATTGACTCCTTCTTTGAACAAGGCCCTATTAGAATCTGACCATATCCCTCCCTCTTCTCCAGCTCTTACTCCTTGTTAGCCTAGCTAATACTGGTAACGTTCCATAATATACTGCTTTGTTCTCTGGCCCACCTTAGATGTAAATTCCTATCCACATTTCTATTCTATTCTTCAATCCTCCGCACTCACCCCTTCTGTCTCGCCTCCTGATTCTATAACTGTCTGTGCATACTAACCAGTTGCAGTCGCTACACGCCCTCTTAAGCCTCAAACAGTTTAATGATTCATCAATTTCTTAGTTTTCCAACTATACCCTCTGCCGGTCTGCGCTATGATCGATGTAAGATGCAACTAATCAACCCAGTCGGGCCTGGGTTCAGTTACTTCTTCCTATTCTTTCGGCGTATTCTAAAGCATGATGGTAATTCACCAACTCTGCGCCTACTAATGCTCTTAGCATCCAACACTCTGCTATACATTTCAATTCTTTCCTTTATTCTATCCTCCTGATACTCGCACTTTTCCTTGTCAGTCACCTATCCGCGACAAAAAGGTAAAATAAGAACAATGAAAACGAAAAGAATAACAAAAATATGAAAAGAAAATGATACAAAAATGATCTTTTAAAAATTGAAAAAAGAAATCAAGATGCAAAAAATGAGTGCATCAAAAATGCTGCATAGCTCTCTCTTCTGTAGCACCGTTTCTTCTGACCTTACTCCCAAACAAACCCGACTTCATCCCTCTCTCTCTCTCTCGCCTGTATTTCCAACCCTCATTCGCACATCTTCATAATTAACGGGCGTATCTCACATGGTATATGTGGCACTGATGCATCCCTGATGAATTCCGACCATACGTAAAGCAGCATCGCCCTTCAGTTTTATGTATTATAATCCTCCCAGCTTTTCCTACACCCCTGCTGTAATCCTCTCACTCTTCCGACCTATCTCTTCAACATACTATTTGTACCCACATGCTCTGTATGCCGACTTCCACCTGCTTCACTATCTGATCACCTACTCTCATTACCTTCTCACTGTATCCAATAACACTACTCTTCTTCTCATGTGCCTATGAAACTAATCCATGACACCTTCTACTCCTCAACTGTTATCTTAGTCCTTCGGTCTCACCCTTCTGCAAACCCTTACTACTGAGTCGATGCAACTTAGCTGGAATCACAGAAGAAAATATCATAAACAATAAAATGGACATGATGCAAGATCATCACAGCACCATCAAGCTGCATTGTTCATACTTCATCTTGACATTGTACTGTCACTTCACAGTACTCGTTTTCCTTTCATGGTCTCTCTCCTGCCGTGTACTCATTCATTCCAAGGTCTGCTATCTGTACCCTGTATGCCCACATGTTGATTCATTATTTCCAGCAACTATGTCTGACAGCCTACTATCTCACTTATCACCATCACATTCCTTTCCGCTATATCATTCGCCGCCACTGTTTTTCACATCTTAGCTTTACGGATGAATCTTGATAATACTGAGGAACTGATGCAACTTTGCTGAAATAGGATTCTGAATGATACGGTAGCACCCGTTTACCACCTCTGTGCATTGTAACTTCAGTCCATACCTTAAAACCTTATTTCCAACCTTATGCTATCCCATGCATCTCTCCTACGCATCCTCTGCAATCTTTCTCGCTTTTTGACCAATCCTCAAAATGGTTATCTATACCCTACACACTCTGTATGCCATATTCACCTGAGCTTCCACCATGACCACCTCATCCTTTCTACATCCCTCCGTAACCAGTGATTCTGTAACCGCCGTGACCATGATCTAATCTGTGCATCCCATCTGCTTCTAACTGCATTTCCCACTTTATCTCCATTGTCTTCACCTACTCACTCTCCCAGCTGTATCGTTCTGACTTTAAGGAATCAGTGATTATATATATATATATATATTTCTACTAATTTATTATGAGCGATTAAACTCATGAAATACTAAAACGTGAGTGCATCATCTAGCGGCATTGCTCATTCCTATAATTGCACCGCAACCTCACTACTCCTTTGCCCCATTTCATGACCTCCTCCCTGACGTCAAAACAAACTGTCTTATTTTCATCCTCAACTGCTATCTGTACACTGTACGCTCAATCGACTTCCACTCACTACCACCATCAAATAATAACATTCAGTCTTTTCGCTTCTACTTTCATGACCACCTCCTCCCTAAACTGTACTTTCTCACTACACCCAAAAAGCTAATCTTGCATTGTCAATCTGTGCCTGCTCCTCAACTCGGCCCCTTCTTTTACTCCTGACTTTACTCTGTAAACCCTCCTGCATCTTGCTGACCACCAACGATCGTACTGCTACCAATCCAATGCCTACCTGAACCTCGATCTGTATATCGTTCGCCTCCTACTTTTCGAAACTACCATACCACTAACTCCTCTCTGTGATTCTCATTAATGCGGCATATTTATGCACCTTTGATGAATACTCTCCATTGTATCCCTCTGTCTTTTACCACCTCTGGTAATATTAATCCATTTCTCCCACCATTTTTCTGCATTTGTGTAATTTATCCTTCTAAACCCCGCACTACTGGCTGCAGCTTATCTGGAATGACTGACTGGTGACGATCTTTCCTTCTACATAGGCATATCCTTGATACCTAATCTGGCCTGGTTTGAGTTTCTCCTGCCTCATATCCTTTCATTTCCAACTCCATTGTATTTGAAGCGCCCTGCTCCCTGGCTGACTGGTATTCTAGCTAACTATTCGATGAACCATGCCTTGCTATCATTGCAACAATGAGACAGGAGATGGTGCAGTGGTAGCACCTTCACGATGAACATCCTGTTTACCTTTTGTCCCATGGTATTCATTATCTTCCTGCTACTCCTAACTGGTACCAAGTGTCACCTTATGCTATCCTAGTGTTCTAGAAACTAATTGCTCACAACACACTACCGTCCTCTATGCTAAACATCAGTACTCAAGTTTTTCAAGCATGTATTGCCTCACATTGAATCGTTCCCAGCTGCTCTTCCAATCGAACAGAGTACATGCTATCAATTTGTATCTCTCGTTCCTGCGATCTGCCTGTCTGCACCATCTCACCCCGGAATGATCCAACTGTTCTAACAGATTTCTCTTAGCTCTTTCTTGAACCAACTTTAAATATAATGCTTCACCTTTGGTGGCCTATCATCATCCAGCGTGCTCACTCAGCAAACGCTTGACTAGCCCTTCACTGCGTTTCCGCTCCATGCCCTCTGTACCTCTTGCCTTCTCCTCACCACTCCAACTTACCATCCTAGTAGGGCAGCATCATTAACCCCCAATGCAAAATGTACCCCAAGTAGCTACACATATGCCACCGCCCATTTTCACGAAATATCTTCTAATTAACTAAGACCTTCCGGTGGTGCTCACCAAGCTCACATGTGTTCCCCATAGCACGTTAGCCTACCTCGCCTGCCCACTATGAATCTGCTTTCAAGGTACTTTTGTCTTTCCGGCCATCTGTCGAACGCACGCTTACTACTTTACTCAGCGTCCCACTTCACGACCTGGCAACCCTGTTATTTACCCTCCTCAATATACTGCGCATCTACTAGAATTTATCCTAATTTTATGCTTCGCCCAGAAATCTGGCTGAAACCTCCCATCACTCTTACTAGCTTCTTATTCTTGACTTGTACTCTCATTATCCCTCTAGAGCTGCTAGGACCCAACCAAACTATGTCCCATACCAATGTTGCATGCAGCCTTGCTACTTGAAACACCTTGGTCTGACTACATACCACTACTTAAACAATTTCTGCTCTCTCTCTTTTGCCAATCCTAGAATGCTGGACACTCTTTAGTTCACCGATTTCATGCAGCCAGCGTGCTCATTGCTGTTAGCTCAGCTAGCTTCCCCCTACATCTCCTGCTGCCGTCTTCTCTAGGCCCCACTCCAAATAAAATGCCCTCCGCTACGCTGGTATCCTTCTTCTATCCTTGGAGCCACTAGTAGTCCTCAAACCGGTTCCAAAATCTAGCTCAAACTCTTCTGTGCCACTGCCCAAGCCGCGATGAAATATTTCATAGTAATTCTCACCTCGCCGTGCCCCAACACATGTGCCAGCAATGCCAGCTATCCCTGGTACCTGCACTCTGGACATGCTTAGCCACCTCTACATTGGGCGATTACATGACGAACGTACCCTTACCTTTCGATGACACAGCCCCCAACTTCGCGTGCAATGCTGGTAATACACCTGCTATCTTTCCCCTCCTCTACTGCGTCTGCCACAATTTCCCACACTCTACGCTTTGGCTCAATCTCTGACTGTCTCTCTTCCTGACTACTACTTCTTATAACCTCGCTCTCATTACTATCCCAATTCAAGCCTGCACTCCATGCATCAAACTATGTGCTATGTGCTACCATGTGGCATGCAGCCGTCCTGAAACACCTCGGTATTCTGCAACATTTTCGAGCTATGCAACTAATTTCTTCTTCTTTGCCAAAAATACACGCTACACCTTAGTCCTACCATCGCCAGCGTGCTCACTCAGCCGCCACAGCTAGCTTCTCGGATAAAACTCCTTGCTAGTCCTTCGCCCTCACATCCCGTTACGCCAAATAAAATGCCCTCCTCTGTTCTCTTCCTATCCTTCTCGTTCCGCTTTGGAGCCACTAGTAGTCCTCAAATCCTCAAATCGCTGCAAAATCTAGCTGGCAAAAACTCTTCACTGACCAAAACCGAAAAAGCCGAAGATATTTCCACACCCACGGATACTTCACCTGATGTGCCATTTCCCAAGCTTCACATGTGCCAAGTAAATGCCAGCCTCCCGCCTGCCTGCACCGATAGCCTTGCGGCACATTGGGCGATTACATGACGAACGTACGCTTACACCTTTTGACGAAAACAGCCCCCAACTTCGCGTGCAATGCTGGTACAACTTCCTTCTGCCTACTGCGTCCGACTTTTACCCACCTCATGCTTTGGCCAATCTTCTGACTTCCTCTTCCTGATTCTACTAGCTTCTTATACCTTCTTTGCCTCTCATTACCAATTTCAAGTTGCTAGATTGCATCAAACTTTTATGGTGCCTATGTGCTTACCACTGTGGCATGCAGCCGTCCTGAAACACCTACTGGTCTGCATCACTACTGGCAACTAATTTCTTTCTTCTTCTCTTTTAAGCACAGCGACTAAATAAAAATACAAGAATTGGCAATCAGTCCTCACATCGCCAGCGTGCTCACTCGTAAGCCACAGCTAGCTTCTCGATAAAAATTGCTCTGCCTTCGCCCCTCACCCCGTTGGCCAAAATAAAATGCCCTGCCTTCTTCCTCCATCCTTCTTCTGCGCTTGGAACCTCTATCTAGGTAGTCCTCAAACGGGCGGCAAAATCAAAACTACCTCAAATTCTTGCACTGACCACCGAGTTCCCAATTAGTGTCATAATAGTGCCTGGGACCTTCTCTGTGCTCCCAAGCTCACATGTGCCAAGTAACCAGCCAGCCTTGACACAAACGATAGCTTATCCTTAGGCGCACGATTGGGCGATTACATGACGAATCGTTACTGGCAATACTTCCTTTTTGATCGAAATTGCGCCCCCAACTTCGCGTGCAATGCTGGGTACAACCCTCGCGATTTCAGCCTACTTCTGCGTTTCCGACTTTCCCAGACTATATGCTGCTCTTGGCCACTATCTTGCTGACTACCTCTTCCTGATTCTTCCTAGCTTTCTTATACTTCATTGCCTCTCATTACTATTCCAAGCCTGCTAGACTGCATCAAACTACGATGCCACGTGCTACCATGTGGCATGCAGCCGTCCTGAAACACTATGCACCCATATGCAACTAATTTCTTTCGCTTCTCTTAAGCCAATAACATACAACGTTGATCACCTTAGTCCTACCATCGCCAGTCATCGTTTCACTCTCCTCCACTATGACTAGCTCTTCACTAGAGATGAAATCCTTGCTAGCCTTTTGCCCACCACCGATTCCGGCCAAAACCAATCCTCGCTTCTCTTTTCTATCCTTCTTCCACTTGAAACCACTCAGTATGACCCCATACCTGACGTGCAAAATCTAGCTCAAACTCTTTCCTAAACCACTGCCCAAGCCGAAATACTGTTTCTGACATCGTTTGCTCCAAACAAACTGCCTCAGCACTCCAGCTACGCTCTCACCTTTGTGCTTCCAAGCTTTCGAGTACAAGCAATGCCCGGCCTGCTGTCTGCACTGATAGCTTAAGCTTGCTTTACACATCGGGCAACTGCTTGACGAACCAACGCTTTAAATCTGGATGGTGCATTCATCCCACCTCCACGTGCAGTGCTGGTTCATACAACCTTCTTCTCAAATCGCCTCCCTGCGTTCTTGACATTGCCACTCTATGCCAATTATTTGCTGACATCCTCTCTCCCGCTGCTAGCTCCGTACACTTCTCATACCTCTTGCTCTTCTCATCATCATTAAGCTGCTTGATTACTCCCAACCCATGATGACACTCTTCATACCTTGTAGCATCACGCTGTCCTTGCAAACGCTTTGATCTCCTTCTCTTCCTCTCTTCACCTCTTCCGCCTATAGCTCACATAGCTCACCTGAGCCACAGCTTAAGGCTTCTCCGGCTACTGGGAACTGTCTCTCCCACTCTGATGGCCTTAATAAAATGCCTCAGTCTCTCTGAGCCTATGATACCAGTACTCTCAAACTGAGAGCTTCTGTTGCTCAAACCCCTAACCTCTACCCAAAGCTGAAATATCTTCATAAATTTACTTAGCCCAGTAGATGGCCTAAGTAAAATGCTGGCTCCCTGCTTTCCGCACCGATAGCTCTCGCACATCTGGATACCAACTCTACTCTCCCCCAGGCTGAAAGGCAACGAACCTCACTCAGTTGCTCAAAGCAAATCCTCATGCCCAAAGCGTTGCTGCCTCCCGCTTGTTGTAGCACATCAGGATAATGAATAAAATTACATTTCAAGCCCAGTTATTGCTCATGCAACTTCAAATAATTTTGAATCCCTGCTTCGCCGCGAAAACCGGAAGAAGGACTTGCCCGTGCTTTAACCTTTGATTTTTCATGGAATTTTCGCCTATGGCGGCCCGCAATCACTTACCAGATACCTGCCGATGTCCAAGATCTTTCGCATCATGAGCAGGTTGATTCAATTTTTCATCATTTGGAACCCTCCTGCAACACGTTCCGTTCCAGCTTTCTTCCTTAACCTATCTACTTCCTCTACCCTAATGTCTCTCCCTTCTTGACCATCTTGCCTAACCGTCCTTTATTCTGAGAGCACATAAACTCTTTTCCACAAGGACATAGACTTCTCCGGAAAGAGCGTTTATACTACTGTTCTCTCGCCTTTTCTAGTACCGCCCTAGAACGTGCTCACTCATGATAGTCCTCCTAAATCTCTACTCTGCTCTTCGTAGTTCGTTGACCGACAAAATCTACCATAAGGAGTGACACTTAAATCTTGTTTCACCAACCGAACTCGATAGCATACTTAGCAATTTGAGCTCATCCACCACTAATCTCACTTTCACCTCACCTCAAATCAACCAATAACCTTCCGGCTCCTATCTGGGCCCTGATATGTTGACTCAGCGTGCTACTGGCTCAATACTACCCTACATCAGGGAACGACCTTTCTTGCTATACCTTATTCTGCCCTCCTCTGCGAGCTAACAACTTCCCTTTAGGATATCCTAATCATTCATGAACCATAACAACCTGGTGGAAAGATGAGTTGCAAAGTAAGTCAAAACATTTGTTGCTGACAGCCCTTCTGCACCAGCGTTCGACCGTTAACCTAAGTGCTATTAATCGCTCTGCATATATACTCACTAACTGGTTTCCATGTTTACTTACCGCAATGCTTATCTCGCTTTCTTGAGTCTCCCCTAGTGATCTACTACGCCTAATATGTTCCTCACCCCGATGATCATCAAAACGTATACAATCGTTCAACTAGATGCCCTCCAACTACTCTCTGCTGGTCGCACATGTAATCTATTCCAACAAAACAATCCGAGAAACTATCTCAACCTATTGACGTTGCTGGCTTCCCTACCCGAGCTGCTGCTTCTTCTTCTGATGATGAATCGTCCTGCATCCATGAACGGTTATTACTATTGCTCATTACCTCACCTACTTAATTCTACTTTCTCATATCAGTTCCTCCTATGGTTGATCATTTTTAACCAAACCCTCATTCGTGTTTCACTTAGGCCATATCTCCATTAGTCGACTTAACCCATTAGGATGTTCTGAGGATTAATCTCTCCATATCACCCATCCTTCAGTAGTCACTGCACTAATCACAGGACTATCATCCTAGGATAAATCTTAGCCTCACTTACTTGTATACATATATATTCCATAATTCTCATCATATACTCCATCACCTTTACCCGGGTATTAATAAAAGTCGAAACCACTGGTGTGCTTATCCTTACTATCCATAGTTGTCGCCATACCCAGATCGAGTAGTTTATCTCTTAGCAACCTAGCAATAAGCATCACCAATACTGATTCATATTTACAGGTCAGACCATCCCCTACCTTTTATCAGCAAATACTGAATGACTATATGCACTTTTAGCTTCTCTGCCACATGCTATTAAGTTCTAACCACATTTTGCATCTCTCCCAACCCTACCCATCTACTACCGAGGCTATGACTTTTGGCGCGTTACTTCCGAAACCACCTCCCGCGCTTCTTGGCACATTGGTCTCTCGCTCATGGCTTGATCAACCTCCCGTAGTCCAAGATGCTGTTCAAGATCCTACGGATGGAGAAGCGCAACAATCTCCTCATACGGTTATGGCTGACCGTCCCTTCAACAGTCCCTGGCTGTCAATGGTCGAGCTTGTACTCTGAATGCACAAAGTTCTTGGCCATCTTCCAGACTGTCCATACTATCCCGCTGAATGGATGCCTACGCCTCATCCTCACATTGCTCTTCATTGATGATAAACTCTGGAGAATATCCCTCCACTGCGCAACACTCATTCAGAACAGCTATATACAATCGTCTTACCATTATGGGTTCAAGAAGCCCGTGGGATGAAAAGTCAAAATATTATACGTTGATCAACTATGAAACCATACTGCTCAAGGTGAAACGAAGTGTATATACCTCTATAATTTCACCTTTTGCGTATTTTATCCATAGTAAACAGTTTTTATAACCATCATTTGATCTTACTTACCCCCTCCTGTTTTATTTCACCCATTTCACAACTTTTGTTGCTGCGACCTTGAAATTTTATTTTACGCGCGCATAGTTTTCATACCCCCCATATTCAAATTGACAGGATGATCATTCACATTGGCAGATGGACCCATTCATTCTAACCTTTCCTTATTTGCTTAGCAGCTCTCCTGATTATTGTCTATTTCCCAGCCTACTTTATTATTGGCCTAAAATGATCATGCCTCTACGCATGTGCTTGCACACACGACGAATATATACAGATATCCATTGGTCTGGTTCACAAGAATTTTAAAACATATCTTCGTCTAATGAAGTTTCCAGATGTTAACATCACCATGCAGACGGGAAGAGTGAAACGTTTGGAAATATGCCATGCTGAATTGGACCTCATTCGAATGACACAACGAGAGGTATACCCAAACGTGATTCGCATACTCGAAAAGAAGGGCTTCCTCAGTAGTTCAGATATGAGGAAAAACAGCCTCGCAAAACTTTCTCCAATTCTCATTGACGGTATGATATGTGTCGGAGGAAGAATGGAAAATGCATCTTGGCCGCACGTATCGAAGCATCCGGTGATTCTTCCAGGTAGACATCACGTTGCATTATTACTCATACGGAATATACATGAAGAAAATGGACATTCAGGAGTGACACATACGTTGGCGTTGCTAAGAGAACGATTTTGGGTGGTTCATGGAACTGTAGCAGTTAAAAGATTAGTGCGAAACTGTTGGACTTGTCGTAAAAACATGGCCACAGTATGTCAGCAAATAATGGCCCCTTTACCAGTTGATAGAGTCCAAGAAGGTTGGCATCCGTTTGACATAGTTGGCGTTGACTATTTTGGACCACTACTAGTCAGGAATGGCAGGAAGAGTGAAAAAAGGTACGGTTGTCTATTCACTTGTCTGCAAACCCGAGCAGTTCATATAGAAATGGCTTATTCAATGAGTACCGATTCATTTATCAACATCATAATGAAGTTTATTGCCCGACGAGGAGCACCGTCTAAATTTATCAGCGATAACGGTTCTAATTTTGTTGGCGCTGAATCTGAGCTTCGAAGGTTTGCAGAAATTGCTTCCGATGATAGTGTGGACAAAGTGCTAATCAAACGGGGAGTTGAATGGCAGTTTCATCCTCCATTTAGCAGTCATAGAGGCGGTGTGTGGGAAAGATTGATCCGCTCTGTCAAAAGAATTCTGAGGTCCATCGCGAACGAACAAGTTTTGACAGATGAGAAATTAAGTACATTACTGATTGAAGCGGAGCGTATACTGAACAGCAGACCTATCGTACCCTGGTCACAGTCAGATACGGAACGTCCTGCTTTGACGCCGAATGATCTCTTGATGCTGAATAAAAGAGTGAGTGGTGTGGTTCCATTAACCATGACGGAACGTTATATCAAGGGCTGGCAACAAGTTAACTACTTGACACAGGTTTTTTGGAAGAGATGGACGAGGGAGTATCTTCCACTGCTACAAACAAGACAAATATGGTTCAATAGGTCACAAAATTTAAATCCAGGTGATGTCGTTCTTATTTGCTCCAATAGTCTACCACGAGAGCGCTGGCCAATCGGAGTAGTGGAAGCATGTGAGGTAGCTGATGATAACATGGTGAGGGTGTTTCTGTTCGTACACGAGATGGCGTGGTGAGGCGAGATATACGGAAAATATGTCTGATCGAAGGATATGATATAAAACTACCCACAGATTCTCAACGCATGGTGGAAAGCCCCGGGATTCAGGATACCGGGGATCGGGCTCTCCTTCCCAGCGTAGAGAATGCCACAGGGCGGGTTAACGCGGCATCCTTGTGAATATATAACCACCGATTGTGAAGTTGAAATCCAAGGTTCCCAAAGAATAATGTTATTTAAATTACTAAATAAATTAGAGAGCCAGGCGTGCTTCACTGTACAGCTGGAAATCCTGGACAGATTTCGGGTGGCGGTGTAAACATCGGATTCAACTGTGTGCTCAATGTATACTATTCCCCTGTTCGTTACCCTATAGCTTGAGACAATAGCTCCCCTCTATTACATTTTGAACTGAACAATTTGTTTAAGTAGTGATTTTATTTACGCGGACTATTTAATATTGGCCGCCATCTTTGATTTGACGGTTGGTTCTTCACTGTGCTTGCTGATTTGCGATTGATTTGTTGCGTTGATCCGGAAGATTGGATTGGAAGCAGGGTAATCTTTTCGAACATTTTTGTTAATTTCTATCATTACAGTTGATTCAACTGTGCTCAAGTGTAACATTATTGGGTAGTTCCTTTCGTTGCTGACGAAAGTTATTGCTGAGGTTTGTCCACAATTTTTATAACTATTGATCATAAATAGTACCGTTAGTCAGAATATTCGTTACTTGTACGGGTTTTTCTGGAATTGGACGCGTTGCTCAACCTAATGACGCAGTCGAATTGACACAGTGTCTTTCATAGCACAGCCGCGCTGTCTTCCTTCCATCACAAAGGGTTCACTTGTGCATTATCATATATTCTATTTCTACCGTGCGCTAAATCACAATTATTTCCAGCTTTCACACTGTTTTGAAGATCAACTCGTTCAGTTGCAATAATTTGATAGTTTGAAGCTGCTCTTCTACGAACGTTTTTATATCAGTAATGCATTTTCAGTGCAGCAGACGTTACCCTACTGTAATTATGGAAATTTCCTGTGCCTCCATTTCGTTTTGCCCCACGTTTTGAAGTTTTGAAACCCTTCAAAACATGTTAAAATCAACAATCTACTCTAAACAGCCGTTTTGACGCTGCAAGCTATAGTCGATTCGGTACCACCTGTGACATTTTCATCAATAGAGGGTGTGTGCTAAAATTGACTGTGCTGTTATCATTACCCATCCCATACATTATTACAGCGGATACTGGGAGAGTCAATGGGGTTACACCTCAAACCAACGCGTATATGAGATTGACGATCATTCAATTCGATATAGCGCCGATACCAAAAATGATCAAAACAAGGTTGAAGTCGAGATTAAACAATGAATGCAGTACTGTAAGACAATGACTGGATTACGCAAAACCTGTTCACTTCGTGTTCTCCTGATACCCTGATCTGCAGTGGTACTTCTATATTCTGTTCACATTCCTCGCCCACATCATTCAGACTGAACATAAAGTTTGGTTATTCAAGATGCATATGCAAGTTCAGTTTTACATGATAAACCATTTTATACACTGCAGCAGACTTACTATTTTGCCTTTTTCTGACGATTTAACACAATGTGGCTGCAATATCAAGCCAGGCGGTGCTATACAGTAACACCAGCCCGCCTGAATATTGACTCCCTCTTGTGTTGTGCCTTCACCAGCGTTTTCGTTCTCATCCACCCGCCAATAACTTGTTATGGTTTGCACCGTTTTATTTGCTTGAATTCCCAAATTCCATTTCCACCAATTTTGCTTCATCATGACCCGCCTACATTTTAAATGCGCTCAAGGTCACCGGCTTCGGGATTCAGTTTCAGATCGGACATTTCAGTTCACTTTCCGTATACTCACGTTTATCATTCACTCACCCCGTTTCTGTAAATCTAAGCAACAGGGCTAGTGTGGCAGGAGTAAATTGGACCATTCTAGCCCTGTCTGCATGGTTACTTGTACCGTTTTGATCATGCGCCAGCATGTCGTATTTTTCGAAAATGAACATTATTATTATTAATAATGGTGAATCCTAAATGCACCAATGGCGCGAAACAAAATCCCAGTAAATCCGTAAAATTGTCAAGGTATGAACAATACAGTGAGGCTGCTGCGCAATTGTGTTCAATTCAACAGCCAGAATCCATTTATTACCATTTTTTCTCAAGCAATCAACAAGCTTTATTGCGCCTTCGATGTTACCAAATGATATAAAACGGCCGTCAACATACATCAGGTTGTTCAGAACTGCTTTTAGGCATCTATGATCATCTGTTGCGGGGTCATCTCTTGCTGAACGTCTAAGAGAAAACTTAGCCCACATTGGAAAAGAAGTAGTTCCGAACGAGTGGACGTGCTTATGGTAAACGGAGGTTCACCATTCAAATTATTGCTCCACCACAAGAAACTGAGCGCCTTTATATCCTTGGGGTGTACCATAACCTGTGGAAGTATTTTCTGCACGTCAGCATAAAGTACGATGCGAAACTTTCTAAAGCGTAATGTTATACCCATCAAATTATTAGGGACATCCGGCCCATTGATACGTTCGTTATATAATGAATGTCGCTTGTACAGATCAGCGCAGTCTGGCTTATTTGGATTTAATATTAGGCAAGATGGTAAACACCATGCACAACGTTCACTACCCCTATTCAGATCGATGTATCCCTTTGTCGCGTGATCGTGCATCACCACTGAATATCTTACACGAAGGTCATCGTCTCTGAATAAGCACTTGCTAGGAGCCCGACAAATTGTCTAGATAGTGCGTAATTGCTGGATATACTCATATTACTTCTCCATGGTAAGCCAACGTTGTATCTACCATCAATGAACTCAACATGTTTTACCGATGCTTCAACTAAGTCTTTATCTTGTAACGATAGAGCATGCTCTTCAGAGTCTCCTGAGGGGTTGAATTCCATTCCAGCAGACCTTGCCGGTGTATCAACCAAGAAGTCTTGTTCCGCACCGATGCAGTTCACGTGTCGTATGTTATAAGGCTTCGTGCCACAAGGGCCACGAACTATCCAACCAAGAGTGGATTTAACCGCGTATGGTTGCTTACCAATACCGATTCTTTGTTCTAATGCTTCATGTACCTCCGGTACATCGCAACCAATCAGAATTCCTACGGTCTTATCACGTATGGATATGCGGTCAATTCCCGACAAGTGAGTCCAATTAGCTAAGTCAGCCTCGGAGTATGAATCAGCATACCTAACTGGCATTTGATCTACAATGAAAGCATTCTCCACGCCGATTATGCTGCTATTAGTCAGCGAGCGTATCTGTAAGCTTGCATTGCCACTCGAAAGTGACCTGCTTCCATGCAAGGTTCGTACGTTCAATCGGCAAGCCGATGCATCCAGCCCTATCCGATTAGCTATACTTCGAGTGACCAAGGTGGTGTCTGATCCATTATCTATTAGAGCGTAGGTTTCTACATCACCTCGCGGACCAACTAGCTTCACTGGTAGACAACCCAACATTACCTGAACTTTCGAGTTGGATGCACCACAAGTTGAACGTGGGACGTCACCTGCTATGTTCTGGCTTAGATGAAGTAGCCTATGATGTCTACCATTACACCCTTCTTCGGAGCAGCGCGTCCGAAGTCGACAACTCTTAACCATATGATTTGCCTGCAAACAGACAAAACACAACTTATGCCTCTTGGCTGTGTTGAAACGCTCACTCGGATTCTGACCTAAGAATCCCGGGCAATTTTAACTGGTGGTTACCGGAACAAACTCTGCATTTTAATATTTCTGGAGAATTAGTATCGATTGCGGCTAAGTGAATCTTGTTACTCATATTTGAGGAGTTCACTGTACTATTCCTCCGTGGAGTATGCAGGGATCCCGAGAGTAACTGTCCATAAACGCTCTTTGATACCGAGATTCTTTTTTCTACGAGGCCTAACAGATCCGAGAAGGTGGGTTGTCGTCCGACACTCACGAACGTGTCAGCTATGTCGGCCCACTTTTCTTGAATAGGTCGGGGTAAACGTTCAACCACCTTAACTAGGTAAACCGAACTGTTCAGTTGTTCTTGCTCACCGAGTTGATCCAGTGTGACACTGCATTCACGCATTTTGGTAGCTAAGTTCGTTAACCCAGTAATGTCGTCAATAGATAACTTGGGACCTTCGCACAAGGCTTTGGTTATCGCTTGCACTATGTCGTAGGGTTTCCCGAACCTATCGTTCAATAAACGCATAGCTTCCTTATATCCGTCTCTTGCAGGTAACAACAGTGTCGGATCGCTTCCTTTGCTTGACCCTTACAATAGCTTACCAAATAGGATAAACGTTTACCATCGTCGGATACTCGGCTGGCTATATGGCTGTCAAATGCTGATATAAATCGATGGAAGTCTGATGGTGATCCATCAAACGCATCGATTTTTAATAATATCGGTATATTCTCGGAAAATGCGAGCACATGCCAGGGCATGATCATATGAGTAGTAATAAAAATGGATTGTGAGGAATGTACAATATTTAGGGAAAGGTTAAAAGCAAATAAAGAAATCTTGGAACAGATGGACCGACTGCCATGATGAGCAGCTGTCCTGTCAATTTGAAGGTAGGAAAATGGGGGTAAGCGCGCGTAAATGAAAATTCAAGGTCGTGCGCTACTGCAAAAATTGTGAAATGCGAATCATAGAACATGATGGAGTAAGTTATATCGAGTAATGATTAAAAAATGTTGATTACTATGGATACAGTACGCAAGAGGTGAAACAATAGAAGTATTTACACTTCGGTTCACCTTGAGTAGTATTGTTGCATAGTTTTGCGACGTGAAATATTTGGTTTTTCATCGCATTTGGGCTTCATGTGCTCAACTAGTGGGTAGGGCAATTGTATATAACCATCTTGGATGAGGGTACAGCTGCGGGGGGTGTTCTCCAAAGTTTCTCATCTGTTAGGAGCAGTTGATGGAAGTGATGCAGGGATCCAGCCAATGGGTAATATGGACCGTTTGGGAGATGACCAGGAATTTTGTGCAGTCAGAATGTAAAGGCGACCTTCGACGGCCAGGTACCGGTGATGGAGTGACCAGCCGTAGCTTAAGGGAGGGTTTATTGGGCTTGCCATACTGTAGGATATTCGGCAGCATATGACCAAAGGGGCATCATCGAGTGGTACCAAATAGGGGCCAAAATGGTCCAATAACAGCTCGGCTGAGCTGGAAGGAGCCAAGAAACACCGCATCCTTAGGAGGCCTGGATTCTTGAGGAACCTGTTCTTGGTAGAGGGATTAAGGATAATTGGGTGAGGTTAGTAGGTATTTTATACTGGAAACTGTTATTGGGATATAAGGCATCATATATGTATATATAATATGTGCATATAAGAATGTAAGGGAATGAATATCTAGGAGAGCAAGTATGACCTAATATACGAGTAAATGTCTAGGAATGAAGTAAACCTATCTATTTAGCATAGCTAAGGTTGTGCAGTATATGTGGTAACCGGCGGAAATTCAGCAGGGCGTTGCCAGGTTCCTTCCATATTCAGCGTCCTGTTCTAAAGGGAGGGAGGAGAGAAAGAGATCGTTAAAAGCGTTAAAAAAACGAAAATGGGCGGCAGATCAAGGTTCTAGCCCGGCGAGGATTAGTGGCTGTGGCAACGATGGGTTCTCTACTAACTTAACGATCGCATTCTCTAAATCATATTATCCAGAAGTTTTCCTACTAAAAGACGGTGCTTGGTTGCATGTTGATGCCTCAAAGTTTCCACTCACTTTTATGCTGTCGGAGAGCCTATTGCGCTCTAAATTGAGGCGTTTAGATGCAGTTCCATCTCTAACAGCTCAATCATCACTCAGTTTCGACTCCTGTGCGACCGCATCATCTGTAAATTTAACATAGGCTGGCAATGGGCTATGTGATTTGGAAACACAGCTAGGATTTTGCAGTGGGGTCTCCACTGTCCCTAAAGCTATCCCCCACCCGGCCCTAGCCTAACCTTATGGGCCAACGCAGACATACCACAATCATATAAAACATCACTCTGTGTGACATGCCCAGTCGAACCCTGATAAACGCTAACACAAGATGAAGGAACACAAGAAAAGGTAGGGTCTGGCTTGCCAGAAAGACTCACGAAAGGAATATTCACATTGATTCCATCGCCATCATTGACTGGGGAACATGGACTTGACATTGGATAATTGATAGAAAGTTGATGATCCGAGATTTTCCCACCATCAGGTTCGTTCTCTTCATCACAAACATCCTGAACATCCGCTTCTTTGGAATACTGGGATGTTCCTGCTTCTGAGATATTTGAACTGATTCAATTGATCCTCCATTTTCACAAACAAATAGAATTGAGGTCTTCTTGACTTCAAATGTCCAAAATGACGATCCAAACTGGTTCTATTGAGTACTGTTACGGATCCTGAGAGTCAATAGGATTGCCTCGAGCCTCGCGTATATCAGATTCACGATCGTTCAATTCAATATGGCGCCGATACCAAAATGATCGAAAACCAAGGCTGATCGAAGATTGAACAATGAATACGGTACTGTAAGACAATATACAATGATGAATAATAGAGTGTATCCTACATACCTCAATAATGGCGAACCGAAATCTCAAAAATCCGTAAAATTGTCAAAATTATAAACAATGACCGCTCGTAGTAGCAAAGAAGCGAAACTGGTATGTAGCAAATTGATCCGAAGATTAAAACAAAGGGCTTTGGTCTGTTCACAAATGGAGAATTCACGCAAACAAAAAGGTTGTCGACGTTCAAATAGGGAATAAATGGACTATCAAGATCACAACCGTCTAAAAAGGCAGGTCGAAACAAAAAGAAAATCAGGGCGCACACGAAAATGTTGGAATCAAAAGGTTCGATTGGAATGCTAGAGCAAATGATGATAATACCGAAATGAGACTGCACAGGTGTGATAACGCACGAGTTAGCATAAGAATAAATAAGGAGGGTTATCCTGTACATGACACAACTTTGCAAGCTCTAACAGCATTTATTATTGCTGTTAAGTGATCGTATTCGGCGGCACGTACTCATCTATCGATAATATACCCATATATATTGTGGGCTGGCATCCGTTACCGGATTAGCCTGTCTCAACGGAATGAACCGTCGGACCCCCGCGCAGTTTGTTTTATTCCACAGGCGGTTTGCGCAGAGCCGGATGTGGATCATTCTGAACACCCTGTACCCGATGTAAACCCGAAGGAATAAGATCGGAGGGTGACCAGAATGGGGCAGAGATGCATGTACCAACAGCATGCCCAACTGTTGGCACCATAGCGACAAGTGATCCATGGCATCACGCGCCACGTATTAGAATCACTTGAACCTCAGCATGGCCTGCCAGAGCAGGCCATGGGTTTGTCGGGTCATGCAACAATGGTCATAGAATGTCACTTCTAGCACTGTCGCACATCTACCTCACAAACGAGTTGTGTAGGCAGGACTTTGAAACTGATCCGGCTGTTACTGTCGCACACAGCTGGTTGTGACATAGTTACCATCAATATAGTCGTTAGAGGCGACCGCCAGTCGTACTCTGAGTAATATGCCACAATATATGTATATACATAAGGACACTGCCTGTAGGGACACCATCCCTTGCGTTTGATCATGATCTGCCAGGGCAAACCATGGATTCGCCAGGTCTTTTCGACAGTGGTCACAGACTGTCACTTCTAGCACTGTCGAACGACAAGGCAAAACAGTCACACGGGGCGACTGCATTTGCCTACTTTTCTCTTCACAGCCGCAGATTGCTGTGGTCCCGGTGATCACCATTGGTATACACCAACTGGTAGCTAAACATCAGTGTACTTCGTAAAGGCAACCACCAGTCGACGGTAAACACCAGGTATTTGCAAGGTTTGTGTTTCCTTCAGGGTAGTCATCCCATATGCTCAATCATGGCTTGCCAATGCAAACCATGGGTTTGCCAGGTCATACGACAGTGGTCATGGAGTAACGCTTCTAGCACTGTCGCACATCCGCCTCAGAGATGAGGGTCTTAGAGGCAGACTTGGGTTCAAATATGGCTTACCGAAGCAAACCATGTTTTTGTCAGGTATGACAGCGATGGTCACAGAATATCACTTCTAGCATCGCCTCATTAATTTATGTTCGATGTCACTTGACGAGGTGCAACGTACCACCTTAGATTATACGTCTACGCTTTGCTGGCGCATCGTGGTGTGTACGTTGATGCTGCACCAGGCCAAGGCGGCCACCACATGTTCGTCCACAATCACTGCATGTCCAGGGTGTGGCATCGCTCGTCCCGTGTGCACCCAGGAGTCCTTTTCGTTTAGCACGTTTTCTTTCTCGATTCTTGAGTTGTCGTTCATTGAAGTCCATCGTTCCTTTCCAAACCGACTTCCTCCAGTTACTTCTGTTTTGAGCGATATCTTCCCACTTTGATAGGTCCATCTTTGAATCCTTGAGGCTGTTTCGAAGGTTGTCGACGAAACGGAGCTTCGGCTTTCCGATTTTCCGTTTCCTTGTGCTCAGTTGTCCGTAGAGTAATTGTTTTGGAATCCTGTTGGTCCCCATACGGCAGACATGGCCTGCCCAGCGAAGGCGGTCTTGTGTGAGGAGCGTCTCCATACTGGGCATCCGCGCTCGTCTTAGAACCTCCGTGTCCGGTATTCTCGAAGTCCATTTGATATGCATTATCCGCCTCAGGCATTGCATGTGAAACCTATGCAAGTATCGAATATTGCGCCGATACATCGTCAAGGTTTCAGTGCCATACATGAGGACAGATAGTACCATAGCCCGGTATACGATAAGTTTTGTATCCAGTTGAAGTCTTCAGCACCTCAGACCCCGCTTCTCGGGGTTTCGAAGGCATCTATACCCTTTCTCTAAAACATAGCTGCTTTCCCTCGCACTGGAAGCAGTCCGTGATCGTCCACGTCACAAGGGTGGCGCTCGCGACTTAATCTCAACTACCGACGATCAACCACACCCAGTCGTATCAAAAATTCTTGAACGCATTGTTAATAAACAGCTTCTTGAGTTCTTGCTCGCTAATGATATCCTCAGCGCCTCTCAATACGGATTCCTATGGAAGCGGTCCACTACCGTGTGCCAGCTAGACTTTCTTGACACTCTTACTAACTCCCTTGACTTGCAACAATCTATCATTGTGATATATTTAGACATTCAGAAAGCATTTGATCGTGTGCCTCATAAGCAACTCCTTTACAAACTATCTGCACTGGGCATAGGCGACCCTATCCTAGCATGGTTCAAATCCTATTTTACTGATCGCTCTCAGATAGTCCAAATGAACAATTCTAGGTCCTCTGTGAAGCGAGTCACAAGCGGAGTTATTCAAGGTAGTGTCTTAGGGCCGACGCTCTTCCTCGTATACATCAACGACTTTCTTTCATGCATAAAACATGGCAAAGTATTTCTCTTTGCTGACGATATTAAGATTGTATATGCCTTCCCCCAACATTCCTACTC
This sequence comes from Neodontobutis hainanensis, assembly GCA_024349245.1. Taxonomy (NCBI): domain Eukaryota; kingdom Metazoa; phylum Chordata; class Actinopteri; order Gobiiformes; family Odontobutidae; genus Neodontobutis; species Neodontobutis hainanensis. The sequence goes on from JALDNG010001683.1 coordinate 65,907, forward strand.
CGAGATACTCGCTATGATTGCTGAGGACTTGAAAGCAATCGAAGATTGGTCCACTACATGGTCTCTACACTTCTCCACAGAGAAATGCTCTGTCCTATATTATCGCTGTCACCCTAATGGCAGTAATTTCACCCTCCATGGCACTCCTATCCCCACTCAAAATTCCATTCGAGACCTAGGCATCCGATACTCCCTTTCCCTCAATTTTAGCGAGCATATTGCCTATATTGTTGCAAAATCTAACCAACTTATTCACTATATTTGCAACAGCATTATCACCAGGAATGCCAGGTTACTGCTCTTTAAAATGATAGTTATTCCCAATCTGGAATACTGTCCTATAATCTTCTCTAGCTTGCGGAAATGTGACAGAGTTGCGATTGAGAACGTCCAACGCACCTTTACAAAACGTATAATAGGTTTCTCATCACCCTTATCCTATCGCGACAGATGTACAACCCTTAAGCTTGACCCCCTCTGGCTACGACGCCTACGTATAGGACTAGTCCTTCTCTATAAACTCATACACCGTAATGTCCATGCCAATGTATCCCTAGCATTCCGATCCGATCTCCTTCACTTGCGTAACCAGACTAACAAATTACCCATCCCCAATTGTCGAACTGTAGCTCGCTCTAACTTTTACATTATACGCTACTCTCACCTGTGGAACATGTTGCCCCTCGAACTTCGGTCATCAAACTCCATTTACCAATTCAAGAAGCAACTTCATGTAGCTTTCACCTTTGATGACGCTAAGGCCCTCCTTGCCCACAGCCAACTAGAAGGCGACTTCTTTGAAAACGGCCCCAATAACATATAAATTACCCCCACCCAATCACTAATACTTCAATCCTAATACTTCAAGCGGTAACAAACTGTCTTATCCTCTCTAACACTTCAATCTTCAATATTCTTCCAGACTCCTTAGGTAACAGTTCGTCAGATGTTGCACCCGGTTCTGCTAAAAACTATCCTCTCGTAGTCAAATATGCAACAATCTGGAGTAGGCTCCCATCAATTGTTTGTTCTGTGTATCAATAGCTCATATAAATGCTGTCTTTCGGCTAAACCCCTGCACTCTCTCGGACTACACCTTAGATACTCCCTATGAAATGGGTTCGCTCACACTCTGATGTTCTTATACCTATGCCACTGTTGCCTCTAAACTCTCCTAGTACAAACCTGTTTACATTAATCCATTTGGATATTCCATACCGTGTAACAACTGCTGGATTATCCCAACAGCTGCAAATTCCAGGATGTTCCATAAATTCGACTCCGATTAAATGAGATCGAAGTTCCAGGATTCACTGTCCGTATCCAGCGCCATAAACTTGAGATGGCATTGAACCATCCTCAATGATTTATTCGCATAAGCTGAATAAAACTTATACCCGATCGATCGCTGAAAACTGCGGAAGCCTGTTTTCAAGTAAAATATCAGAGCCTACTAAAAATGCTAACACTCCATTGCCCTGAAGGCACTGGAAGATATTCCTTTCTGCTACAAAACCGGCACATCCACAATATATTGACTTCCACATCAGTTATATGACCACCTGTTGCTCATTATAAAATTACTTCAATAGCTCACAACGTGGAACTATCGGGTGATAAACCGAAACGAAGACTCGACTTCCCACAGCTATAATAATGCACGAATCAATTGCTCGTGCGGAAAACTCCACATCGATATCGAGCTAATATGACCCGCATCACACCTTTATGACGATATAAATTTCGCAATGTTATCATGCCTCTGACCCTAGCTAAAGCAACTAACGCCAACAACTATAAGTCTTTAAAGTTACCTTCAGTGATTCCTTGTCCCTAGCCGATTACTGCATATGCACCGCAGGCACCAAACAATATTCTTTCCTGGAACAAAATCTACTCCATGTAGCGACCCATTTCGGTACCCTAAAACGGAAGCATCAACAGCCTACAGCATTGATAACTAATGCTCGAACTCACACATACCTCATATATCGAATTCTACATCAGAGCTTTCTGGCCAGCTGTTGGCAACACGAAAAGTGCTCCTGTATTCCACTACGTGGAACTATCGGCTGATAATCCCACTGGCTAAAATTCCAGCATATTTCAGGATTCAACCTGCGCTTTCATGAGATCAAGTATCCCCAACTCGCCATCCTTAAGCAAAGCCATATACCCAAAATGATAAAAGCTTTCCCTCAGATTTATTTGCATAAATCTATTATCTTTACCCGGCCGCTGCTATTGTACTTTGAGATGCTGTTCATCTAATGCGATCACAGCATTCACGAATTGTGACAGCGAGGTAAATCTACAAAATCAATAAATGAATTGAGCTTTCTGAACAACGCCTGTTTACATTAATCTGTTTGGATATTCCATACCGTGTAACAACTGCTGGATTATCCCAACAGCTGCAAATTCCAGGATGTTCCATAAATTCGACTCCGATTAAATGAGATCGAAGTTCCAGGATTCACTGTCCGTATCCAGCCCCATAAACTTGAGATGGCATTGAACCATCCTCAATGATTTATTCGCATAAAAGCTGAATAAAACTTATACCCGATCGATCGCTGAAAACTGCGGAAGCCTGTTTTCAAGTAAAATATCAGAGCCTACTAAAAATGCTAACACTCCATTGCCCTGAAGGCACTGGAAGATATTCCTTTCTGCTACAAAACCGGCACATCCACAATATATTGACTTCCACATCGAAGCTATATGACCACCTGTTGCTCATTATAAAATTACTTCAATAGCTCACAACGTGGAACTATCGGGTGATAAACCGAAACGAAAGACTCGACTTCCCACAGCTATAATAATGCACGAATCAATTGCTCGTTCGTGCGGAAAACTCCACATCGATATCGAGCTAATATGACCCGCATCACACCTTTATGACGATATAAATTTCGCAATGTTATCATGCCTCTGACCCTAGCTAAAGCAACTAACGCCAACAACTATAAGTCTTTAAAGTTACCTTCAGAGATTCCTTGTCCCTAGCCGATTACTGCACATGCACCGCAGGCACCAAACAATATTCTTTCCTGGAACAAAATCTACTCCATGTAGCGACCATTTCGTATCCTAAAACGGAAGCATCAACAGCCTACAGCATTGATAACTAATGCTTGAACTCACACATACCTCATATATCCGAATTCTACACATCAGAGCTTTCTGGCCAGCTGTTGGCAACACGAAAGTGCTCCTGTATTCCACTACGTGGAACTATCGGCTGATAATCCCACTGGTTAAAATCCCAGCATATTTCAGGATTCAACCTGCGCTTTCATGAGATCAAGTATCCCCAACTCGCCATCCTTAAGCAAAGCCATATACCCAAAATGATAAAAGCTTTCCTCAGATTTATTTGCATAAATCTATCATCTTCTACCCGGCCGCTGCTATTGTACTTTGAGATGCTGTTCATCTAATGCGATCACAGCATTCACGAATTGTGACAGCGATTTAAATCTACAAAATCAATAAATGAATTGAGCTTTCTGAACAACGCCTGTTTACATTAATCTGTTTGGATATTCCATACCGTGTAACAACTGCTGGATTATCCCAACAGCGCAAATTCCAGGATGTTCCATAAATTCGACTCGATTAAATGAGATCGAAGTTCCAGGATTCACTGTCCGTATCCAGCCCCATAAACTTGAGATGGCATTGAACCATCTCAATGATTTATTCGCATAAAAGTTGAATAAAACTTATGCCCTGATCGATCGCTGAAAACTGCGGAAGCCTGTTTTCAAGTAAAATATCAGAGCCTATTAAAAATGCTAACACTCCATTGCCCTGAAGGCACTGGAAGATATTCCTTTCTGCTACAAAACCGGCACATCCACAATATATTGACTTCCACATCGAAGCTATATGACCACCTGTTGCTCATTATAAAATTACTTCAATAGTCCCTCTTACAACAGTGCCAGTAAACAACAATCGGACGGCATCCAGCCCTTTTCCATAGTTTATTCGTAGGAAACGATACAAAAAATTTATTCCCGACGGATCACTAAATAATGCCTTCTGATGGTGTTAACAGAGTCCTGGCAAGGCGTACCTTCTCTCTGAGAATCTGCACACAACATCTACTCCATCACATGAGGGTGGTGTCGTGCACGACAACAACTCGATATTCGTTGACCATTACGAGAGTTGGAGGAATCTACTGCAGCCACCATCAGTGACGACCCCCAGTCCGTGTTTGGGAAAACGAAAGCATCAACAACATTACTATTTAATGCTCGAATCCATTCGTCGTTCATATTTAAAAACTCCTCATCGATATCTACATCATATCTGTGAGGCTATAAAACAGTTGCCATGTTATCAAGCCCCTAGCTATAGCCACTAACGCCAACAGCCACAATTCTCTTATGATAAGTACCCTAATCCACTGCCCATATCCGATTTCATGGCTGTCTGGGTCAAACGATCAATTTTTCAGTGGTGCTCTTGCACACTGAGATTATCCTCAGCTGCTTTTCCATCCTTTATCTCCCGTTATTGCGAGAAGACAACCCTGCAACATCAATCACTGAGTATTGCTACATGCCCGGTTGCTTGTCGCTACACAGCGCTTTCTGCAACACTCCGTGAAGCTATTGGTTGATAAACTCACCTGCTGCAAATTCCAGTAGGTTCCATGATTTGACTTCGATCTCTCGAGATCATGTATGCCTTTCTAATCGTCCTTAAGTGACAGCATACACATGCAGTGACATAAAACCTCGCTACAAAGATTTGATCGCACGAAAAGTGATGACCAAATATATATAAATTAATGGTCACTGAATGCTACTAACTGATTATACTCCCAGACGCTTTTAGAAGCAATTCCACCCCATTCACATTGAAGTATCGGGTGATGCACCTATCTGCTGAAAGATCTGCTGCATCGAGGAACTCGTTTCGGTAGCCAAAACCAAAAAGATGTCTCTTCGTCTGAACCAGCACATCCCCAACGCACGAGACCACCAATTGCTTGATCCGGTCAACCATAATTATAAGCCTTCTAACCAACAATGATCGTTGTATCAGCGTTCTAGCCACTTTATTCCAGCCACCTTGTAGGACTTAATAATACTCATTTCCTCTACCATTATTATCTCTAATAACTATTTCCCACAATCCTCCATTTATGCTATTTAATGCTTAGTAAGCCTTATAATTGTAGACATGCCTAACGACTAAAAACCTAGCATTGATGCTCAATCGACAGACCTCTTGCACCTATCCCAATCAACTTAATGTATATATGCACCCGTATCTTAGAACTCGCTTATTACCATTTTATCTATAGATCTCTGATTCATATGCCCAAAAACTAAGTTAAATGTTCACTATAAAGTCTTGTCCTATTTTACTGCTTTTTCCTAAATCTGCTGCGAACCCACAAGCATACGTTACGCGACGGCTGTCTACTGATTCAAACTTGACTGAAAATCTATCTAATATACATAAATTTAATGAATGATGAATGTTTATTGAATCATCCTTATCCGCTTTAGTTTGTTTAATAACCATTATATGCACTGCTATTATATATATATACATGCATATCTCCATCATGTACTATAACACATTCTTTTCCTTCCCACCCTACTCCATTTGGTTCGGAAAATCCTTCGAACGGGGTCCCGCAAGTAACTCGAAAATCACGAGAGAGACCTCATGGCTTCCCAAATGCTCCTCCAACAGCAAAGACAAACAAATATACTCGAGCAATCCCAGGTCCCCTTATGGTCTATCTTCGAAAGATGCCCTGCATTCAAACAATCACGGGAAATCATAGGACCATCTCAAGACTCCAGGGAACACTACCTGTTATCAAAGCATCAATAGAAGTACATAAACCATGAAAAGTAACTGACAACAATCATGCTAAAAGTAACTCACGGTTTATTTTCAACGTCACGATGTTTTTTTCATAAGGCGATTTCAAAACCAAGTTAGGATGTGCACTGAATATTTATGCAACATTCTACCGGTATTCCATCTCCTCATGCGTTCGTTTATCACATAAATCCGCGTTCTGATTCCGCTGATAAACTTGTATGCCAGCGCTGGTTATAATTTCAAATATTCGCGCCCTTGCATTCAAATGTATTTTTCATTGACGCGTTTAAACAAAGATCCATTTCAACTTCTATATCCTTCAAACTGACCCACTGATCCGCTGTTTGATACAATTCTTTCATTATACTATGTAATTTTCAAACCTCTCTGCACCCTCTGGTGATCCCCTCATGTATTTATCATTATTTATCTGTTCAATTAACTGTGTATCCGGGCTATTGTGGCAGGAGTTAATTGGACCATTCTAGCCCATAGGCTTTTACCTACTGTTTATAACTGATCATGTATCAACATGCTCTCACAATTCGAGAATATACACTTTATTATTATATTAACCTGTGCTTCTCATCTCTCGTTAGCCACTAATTTATCTCAACCCAGCTCTCATCTAGATATCCATGAGCGTTATCGATTAACTGGCATTTAACCACGCAATGCTTGGTTTGAGTACACCTAAATGAGGAAGATATTTTATACCTGCGTTCACAGAGCAAATAGATAAATATCGGTACATTCTCTTAGCACATTCCCAGGGCGATCTAACTGAATAGTAATAAAGTGGATTGTGAGGAATGTACAATATTCAAAGAAGATTAAAAAGCAAATAAAGAAAGGTTGGAACAGATGGTCCGACTGCCATGGTGAGCAGCTATCCTGTCTATATGAAGGTAGGAAAATGTGGGGGTAAGGCGCGTAAAATGAAAATTCAACGGTCAAAGTTCTACTGCAGAAATGTGTGAAATGAGAATCATAGAACATGATGGAGTAAGTTATATCGAGTAATGTTTAACAAATGTTGATTACTATGGATACAGTACGCTAGAGTGATATATATATATATACTATATATATTATATATATATCGGTATCTGAAGACATTGAATAGTATGGTTGCATAGTTGTGCGACTTAAAATTATCACATTGGTTTTTCATCGCATTTAGCTTCATACCCACTCCATCTCGGTAGAGCAATTGTATATAATCTACATAATAACAGAAAGTTTAACTCAGTAACTCGAAAATCACGAGAGAGACCTCATGGTCCCTTAAACGCTCCTTGAAACAGCATTATGACGAAGTCACAAACTATACTTGTGCGTCATGCTGATATATATTAGAGATATCTCTTGGTTAATTTGCACGACGAATTGGAAGAAAACTAAAAGAACCGGAATGATCGCAACGTTTCAATCCTTCTTGGAGGACCTTTATCAAGCGAATGAATCAATTTACAATGTACAAACTAAAAACCAAAAGACAATGGTAGCAATAACCAATCAGTGTGCAGTGAGAATAGAATCTCACGTGCACTGTGAAAAGCAGTCAGAGGCTGTGGAGTCAATCACGTCAATACGTTGTTCATCATCAAAATCGCCTGTGGAATGAGTGTTCGCATGCGCGTTTGTGCGTGTCTTTGATGGCTGATAATTGCATGCAGCTGGTAAGCTAGAGAAAGATTCCGCCATTGCAAAGTTCAAGTGCTTTGTTGACTATAGCCATAGGTTCCACGATTCATAGAAGAGAGAAAGCAGGAGGCTAGGCGGGGGTTGTTTTGAAACGTGGATTCCGTAGCCACAAGGTATTTCAACAGTTCGTTTGCTCGCATAAATAGCGTTATTGATTTGATGTCATGTCAGTTTTGTCACCTTCTCAGGTCGATGCAAGTCAGACAAGACGAACGCACAAGATGCAGGTCCAAGTTGGCCCACATGAACAGGGGCAGTCATATTCTGACCTCGAAAGCTTACGATGACAGAGCCTATTTCTGCTTCTACCACTGATGGGACTCCTCAGGGCCTTCGGAACCTAGTGGGGAATCGAGCATTGGAAAGAAAAGAAATGGGACGTTAGTCTAAGAAATTCACTGCGTTACACTCCAGGTAAATGCTACTCATTGTCATTTAGCTGTTCCTAGAGTTTGAAATATACTAAACGCATTAGAAGACATCAGATCTCCCAACTATCTTAAAGGTGCCCTTCTCTCAAATATGTAGTATTGTTACGCATGCGACTTGGGCCACGTAACCGCCTTATTTTTCCTATTACAGAGTCGCATTTGGCTAACCAAATGTGCTCAGCTAGTTAGTAGGCTCTTTCTGTATAATTTCTCCCTTAGTTAGCTCAAAACCCTCCTTGGATGAAGGTACACAGTTGCGGGGACTGTTCTCCAAAGTTTCTCATCTGTTAGGAGCAGTTGGTGGAAGGGATGCAGGGATCCAGCCAATGGGTAAATATGGACCGTTTGGGAGATGACCAGGAATTTTGTGCAGTCAGAATGTAAAGGCGACCGTAGACGGCCAGGTACCGGTGATGGAGTGACCAACCGTAGCTTAGGGAAGGGTTTATTGAGCTTGCCATACTGTAGGATATTCGGCAGCGTATGACCAAAGGGGCGCATCATCGCGTGGTACCAAATAGGGGCCAAAAGGTCCAATAACAGCTCGGCTGAGCTGGAAGGAGCCAAGAATCACCGCATCCTTAGGAGGCCTGGATTCTTGAGGAACCTGTTCTTGGTAGAGGGATTAAGGATAATTGGGTGAGGTTAGTAGGTATTTTATACTGGAAATTGTTATTGGGATATAAGGCATCATATATGTATATATAATATGTGCATATAAGAATGTAAGGGAATGAATATCTAGGAGAAAGCAAGTATGACCTAATATACAAGTAAATGTCTAGGAATGAAGTAAAGCTATCTATTTAGCATAGCTAAGGTTGTGTAGTATATATGGTAACCGGCGGAAATTCAGCAGGGCGTTGCCAGGTTCCTTCCGTATTCAGCGTCCTGTTCTAATGGGAGAGGAGAGAAAGAGATCGTTAAAAGCGTTAAAAAACGAAAATGGGAGGCGAATCAAAGAAGGTTTTAGCCCGAGGATTAATTTGGCTAGCGAGCTGTGTAGGTAATCTACTAATCGACCTACTTTGTTCATCAGGTTGATAGGAGAACCAGCAAACCATGACCAGAGCTGCAATGTGATTAGATTGTGTGTGCTACCTATGGTACCTAAAGGGCTTTAGATGTGTGGAGGTTGAAATAGTTTATATGAAGCTGGTGATGTGATTAATGTGGGAGGATAAGATATGGTTACATGGAGGGTAAGTTAAATGAAGTCATGAAGGGTCGGTTGCGGTGGATAAGCAGCCACCTATGCCCAAACGATTGTTGTGCAGAGGGTGAGATAACCAGCTGTGGTGTTCCCCAGGGGAGGTTACATGTGTTCGGGCAAGATCAGCAATTGGTGGGGTTGTTGTCGATTGAGTTCATAAGGGAATACGGGTGGGTAGGCGGGAGGGCGGCGAGGGGCATGCAATGTGGGCTAGGAGAATGCCTAGAGACTAGGTCGGTCTGTCATGTTTGCGTCAAGTTGTCGTCATAGAGGATTACTGGTATGGATGCATTTAGATGACAACACTGTAACAATTTGACTTACTGTCCTTGGACGTTGGTCATGTGATCGGCTTGAATTCCCTTATGCGGTCGATACTTGGCTCGTTACTGATCACTCTTGGCCCTAACAGACCCATTGCCGGTCCACGACGCGGGTAACATTCACTTACCAGTTCTGAGCCATCCTCCTCCAGGCCCACCTGACTCTGGTCGATCCCGGGCTCCCTGCCTCTGAAAGAAAAGAAATGGATGAAGCCCCACAAACCTCACAGTTTATCCCTATCCTGACTCTTGCCGGAATATCATCCCAATACCAACCCAAGTACAATTTGTAAGCTATAATTTTCATAGTACCACCACTTTCTGACGGTCGTACATGTGGAAAGTATTATCAACACCAAATTGCGACATATACCATCGCAACTTAAGGTTTGACATCTCTTCCTCAACATGCACTTGTTCCATGATACTGTTGCTTAAATCTCAGTGCTTACCATTGCTTGATCCCAGCTAGGTTCTCTTCCTCCACAATGCGAATGCGTACCTTCATCTCATATACGCAACGCTCTAAATTTCAATTTACGCGCGTCCTTGGATTATCATGTTTCAGTGTCTTTTTCATTGTCTTATCCCCAGTCATAGCCTTCGAACGTACTACCCATCCCAACCCCCAGTATGTGTCCTTACGAATCCCTTTCACATCTTTCTGCTATGAACCATCTCCTCCACATTACTCTGTACATTAACCCCTAACAAACCACTTTATAACTGTAAACTGATCATGCAAAAGCATGCGCTCGTTATTTATTACGAGAATATACTATTATTATTATTATTATATGCTAGTCAGAACAGTGGCCATGCATCTTGAACTTTCACAAAGATATAGGTTAAATTCCTGTTCCTATCCAAGGAAAAAGTCTGCAGTATAGCCCAACCAATGTGGTGACTGATGTGGCAGTATACACACCACACAGCCCTACTAATGTAGAGCACTGGAAGTGCTTTTCCTAGATACCTAATTCACCCATCCGGTCACAGCATTGGTATATAGTCCCCTGGTATATTGTCTATATTGAGCATGTAGTAGCGTTCGCCATTACTTCGTCTGTCTAGATGAGGAACGGTAGAGTCTCACCCCATTTTCCTGGATGTGTGATTCAATCCTACCTCTCTAATACTAAAAAACTACGATGCCGTGTATCCCATACCCCACCATATTCAGGTCCTCTGGGAAATGCCGTACGACAGGATTGGCACACATTTCAAGAGCAGAGAGCGTCCCGTTTATTCTTGATGCCGGCGAAGACATATTCCCGAGGTAAATCCTCTTTGCTTTATCAATAACCTAGATAGGCCTGAGTGAGATCCCCTATGCGAATCTCCATCGGACCTTTAGTAGCCTTCATCTCTCGTTAGCCCCACTAATTTCATCTCAACCCAGCTCACTTCTAGATATCCATGAGCGTTATCGATTAAATGGCATTTCACCACGCAATGCTTGGTTTGGTACACCCAAATGAGGAAGATATTTTAGCTGACTACGTCCTCTCACAGAGCAAATAAGTAGCTTCAAAGGCACTATACCTACGAGACCGTAGCCAAATGCTCTCACCCCGGTCACTATGCAGGAATACGCCCTCTGGCATAAACACGCTGCTCGCCTATCCCATCCGTATGTTGACAAGCAGCTCTATAACCGAGCACCAGCTAGCTGTTCCTCCTACATAATCTTGCTACTGGCTACTCCGGAATCCACCTGGATATCACTAAAGGCTCTCATGGCCTTCCCTCCTTGCTTCTCCATGCCGTCCCTGCTTCCCGCTCAGAAGGCACTTACCCACTCTCTGCTTATCAGTGCCTTACTGCAATTTCCTCAATGACCTGTGGTCCTCTATACCAACAGCCCTGCCACGCCTGCAATCGTCTCCACGCAACATTAACCGAGAGCTCACGCAGGCACAAGCCGCTTCCTCACTGGTTTCCTCTATCTGACCAGTGCCACAGCCTGTCATCTTATTTTCCTCCATCAAATTCTAATCCTCATATCACTTCTTATGATATTCTGTTCCATCAGCACTCATACATGCCATACTTAGCACCCCTATTTTTCAGCTTGGGCCTAAGACCGCCGCAGATGATCGCCAAACCTCTCGTCACATGAATCCCATCCGCTTGCAGTTGAATGGATATGAGGGGTTGATAATTCAACTCACCTTCGCACCCAAACTGTCAATTGATTCCATATCATTAGATAGTCTTGTCTAAACTTCAGTATGTCACACGAACTCCCCATAATACCCGGCACATCACTAATATTGTACCATCTTTAGTAGCCTTCGCCCTCGATACTAGCCCCACTATTTTACTCTGCTCAACCCATCTGGAATCTGGATATCCAAGTATGGCGAAACTTAGAATGCTTATCATCCCCAAATGCTCGATGGCACAGTGCAATTTCGGGCTTTCTCAGAACTATGTACATTCTCGGAAATGTGAGCAAGCTGCCACTCACCCCTGGTGACCCGGTTAATCAATACCTTACACATTAATCCGGTTTCGTTTTCCCTGCTTGATCAACACCTCCTGAACTAGGTACACCTAGTCTCCTAGTCTCACCCCAGCGAAATCATCGCAGATTTATCATATTTTACTTTCAATAATGACTCACTCTTCTTTTCTCTCTCCTCTTACTCAGGTTCAGCGAACCCGGGTGAACCCCAGGCAACTCTCCACCCTCCTCCTTCACCAAAGTCCCCATGGCCTGTCCTACTGACGTTCGATCAACCAAATTTGCCTACACAAATGCCCTACATTCTTCGGGTGAAGCTCTATGTAGCAGAATACCAATCCTCACAAAATGGATTGTGAGGAATGTACAATATTTAGGGAAAGATCAAAAGCAAATAAAGAAAAGTTGGAACAGATGGTCTGGCTGACTTTGTGAACAGCTGTCCTGTCTATATGCAGGTAGGAAATATGTAAGGGTAAGCGCGCGTAAAATGAAATTTCAAGGTCGTGTGCTACAGCAAAAATTGTGAAATGAGGATCATAGAACAGGATGGAGTAAGTTATATCGAATAATGATTAAAAATGTTGATTACTATGGATACAGTACGCTAGAGGTGAAATAATAGAAGTATTTACACTTCGGTTCACCTTGAGTAGTATTGTTGCATAGTTGTGCGACGTGAAATATTTGGTTTTTCATCGCATTTGGGCTTCATATGCTCAACATCTAGTGGGTAGGGCAATTGTATATAACCTTCTTGGATGAAGGTACAGCTGCGGGGAATGTTCTCCAAAGTTTCTCATCTGTTAGTAGCAGTTGGTGGAAGGATGTAGGGATCCAGCCAATGGGTAAATATGGACCGTTTGGGAGATGACCAGGAACTTTGTGCAGTCAGAATGTAAAGGCGACCGCTGACGGCCAGGTACCGGTGATGGAGTGACCAACCGTAGCTTAGGGAAGTGTTTATTGCTTGCATAATTGTAGATATTCGGCAGCGTATGACCAAAGGGGCGCATCATCTGGTACCTAGGGGCCAAAAAGGTCCAATAACAGCTCGGCTGAGCTGGAAGGAGCCAAGAATCACCCGCATCCTTAGAGGCCTGGATTCTTGAGAAACCTGTTCTTGGTAGAGGGATTGAGGATAATTGGGTGAGGTTAGTAGGTATTTTTATACTGGAAATTGTTATTGGGATATAAGGCATCATATATGTATATATAATATGTGCATATAAGAATGTAATCTAGGAGAAAGCAAGTATCAACCCTAACCCATACAAGTAAATGTCTGGAATGAAGTAGACCCTATCTAGTTGCATAGCTAAGGTTGTGTAGTATTTGGTAACCTGCGGAATTCAGCAGGGCGTTGCCAGGTTCCTTCCATATTGCGTCCTGTTCTTTAGACCAGAGATCGTTGTTAAAAACGAAAATGAGGCTACGAATCGAAGGAAGCTGCAGCCCAGGATTAATTTGGCTACCGAGCTGTAGCAATCTACTAATCGACCTACTAAGTTCACTGGTTGAAAGGAGAACCAGCAAACTGGACCACTGCAATGATTAGATTGTGTGTGCTACCTATGTACCTATAGGGCTTTAAATGTGGAATAGAAATGCGTTGACCTGAAGCTGGTGATGGGAATTAATTTATATGTCACTTACACATGGATCAAGTTCCAAGTCATGAATTCGGTTGCCGGTGGATAAGCAGCCACATATGCCCAAACGATTGTTGTAAAGGCACTATAACCAGCGTAATCCCATACACCTTCTGGCACCACCTTTTGGTTTGATAGCAATTTATTCTGATATAAATCGCTAGGATGGTGGCAACAGAGTAAGTCATGACTGGCTCGAGAAGTAACATCCCAGACTACTATCCACTATCGCTTTGCAAAGTTATCGTCTTGAATCCTCATTATGCCAGACTAGGTCTTAATCTTATTGAGCTTGGCTCGTCTTCTGAAGATGATAGTGGACTCCATAAGCCAACTCGATTGAGGGTCATGGTTACGACTGGACTGTAATTGTTGGTTTGACGTATTCATTTCTGATGAAGAAATGGTCCGTGTGTACTGCCCCAGGTTTCAACGAAATATTACTATAGCAGAGATTGGAAGGTCATGGTATTGCTATGCTAAGCTGATCACCAGGCTTTGGGTTTATTCTATCAGCAGCTCCATGAAGACTCATCCTGCTTCATCGGGAACCTTCATCCACCGTAGTACGGACGGCAGCCAACGAGCTTGGACAAATCGAAACCTCCGAGTCAGGACCACTGAGGCTACTTCCCTACCTATCATTAATTTATCACAATGTGCTACTAATACCATGCTATATCACTGAAGAAGGAGGAGAATCGCTCCATGGAGTAACAAGCTTACATAGCAAAAATGCCTTTTCCATGCTCGGCTGCATCTTACTTTACACGCCTTGCATTTACTGGAATCGCAGCTGCTGATCCTTACCTTCAAGCAGGACCCTACCACATTGATCACCTGCCCCATGCAGACTATAATATTCGCCTTAATATTTCATAGAAAGCTCGCTGCACAATTGGCTGTATAGGGTGCAGATTTTTGATGAATTTCCTTCTACATATGGTTATCCATGTTCCTTATATTTGAAAGTGACTATGTCGTTGTTACTGGAATTCCCATTAACGACGAACATATGGTTTTATAATATCCCTGTTGCACCTCCATTACACTTTGATTTTAGTAACGATTACAGCATCCTGCCTGGGTAGTGCAAATCACTCTAGCATACAATATGTACCTGAACAACCTGCTTTCACCCCTGACCTGGATACCAATACTGCAAACAATCATTGCCGGATGATATCCCTGAAAAATGATCAAACTCCTGAACTGTAACCTTTCTGGCCTAGTCTCACCTACCAGAACCAGAGAATTCTGACCCTGTTGAGCTCAAATCCTGCCCAATCACCACCCCCATATGTTCAACTCTCAACCCCATTCCCTATCACTAAAGATAAGGCAAGATAATAGCAGTATTAGCCTTATTCTGCATAATTACAGCAATAACATGCTATTATAACTCGGTCGATGCTTTACAATGACACAAATATAGCCTTTGGCCTGACGATGCATCAAAGCATCGACAAAGCAATGATATTTTGTGTTCAGAGTAATTGCCCAACTTATTTGTTCATGCTCCACATATTATGCACTCACCTATTATCCTTCTGCTCCGGTTCATACTGACATTATTACTCCCTTCATCCTAAATTTTGCGCTACCTTGACCTTGAAAATTTTGAATTCGCGCGCACCTTAGTTTCCTAGCCAGCACTTGCCGTGATGGACAAATTACTGTCTGGTTAAACATTTACAGATACTTCCGATCCCCCACCCCAGTAGCCTGTTATACTACGTTTCCTTATTATTACACATGCCGTAAAACTGATCTTACGCCTTAAAGCACGCCCTCGAGAATATACCTATTTATGCATTTATATCCATTTTAAATTGCACATCTGCCATATACATTTATTGCTGTACAATTGATCATGCGTTCTGGTGCTCTTAACGAGGTAATAATCCACCATTATATTATTAATTAGGAAAGACTCATATGTTCAAATTATGGTCTCACAGGTTCAATTCTACAACCGCTGCTATATTAGATGTGCGCATTCAAAAGTTTGGCGTATAAATAAATGTGTAGTCTCTCTGGGGGATAGAATAATTTCCCCAAGGTAAACTAGATCAGTTTGGCAGGATACTCCTGAGGTGGTTATATGCTTGGATGAGGTACGGGATATCCATGATTGTGTCCAAAGTAACCACTCTCCATGTTTAACGGACATCTTATGGTCAGTAGGTAGAAAATAGATGGTCAGCTCATTGGAACATAATGGTAGAGAAAAAAGGTAATGGGCCAAGGTAACGCACCAAATTTACATGCATTCAACCCGGCATTGATTACTAATGACATCATGTGCAGAAAAAGCACAAAATTGGTGCCACTAATAGGCTTTTCACAATATATGGAACACTGTCGAAATGATAAGGCTGTGGAAAAGCTGGAGGAATACAAACTTGATTATTGCGCTACATGCGTCCTGACTTTTGCATCTTGGTATGAACCAATGTTGTATATTTTTGTCGGAAGATTGAAAGCATCATGCTCAATTGCAAGAAACTAATCTTACACCACT
Organism: Neodontobutis hainanensis; assembly: GCA_024349245.1. Classification (NCBI taxonomy): domain Eukaryota; kingdom Metazoa; phylum Chordata; class Actinopteri; order Gobiiformes; family Odontobutidae; genus Neodontobutis; species Neodontobutis hainanensis. The sequence continues at coordinate 82,092 of JALDNG010001683.1, forward strand.
ATGTTTGTGTTATCTCCATATGTTCTGATGTCCCTTCTTGTATAGGTAGTGGGGTTGAGAGTTGGATATTATGGGGACGAGACGGAAGATGAGCTCAACGGTCTAATGTCCTCATTGTAGGTGAACTGTTGGTTTCTATCCTCGAGTTCATACCTATGTCGAAGTGTTTTCATCACCAAGGGCACTGTTCAGTAGAGCAGGGTATGAAAGCAGGCTGTTCATTAGCCGGCTAATTGTATGCTATGCGTTGATTTGCAGACCTTGCAGGCAGCAAATTGGATGCTAAGCTTTGAGTCTACGTTTGAGCGGAATCAAATGGGCCCGTGAATTATATTAGCTATTCATCTAGGGTTATCAATGATAACTGTCATCGATGGTGAGAGAGCCAAGTGCCTGACATTTCTATGCCACATTGAGAGTAATAACTCAAGGAGGTGGGAATAGTGAGCATGGAAGAGAGAGCTACAGTGTGAAACAGTATTCTATGGGCAGATAATCAATACAAATTGTATGAAGTATTAACTGCTGATTATCATTCTTTTCGAGATCTTCAGAACAGAAATTCATGGAAAGTCAAGGTGAATGGCTGCGATAGCTATTTCCGGGGGTACTGCACTACCCCTAGTTAATCGAGGTTGGAGGTAAGCTAATCTTTCATTCAAATCATTGCTATCAGATTTGGTTTATAAACCTGTATAACCTGAATTTATCTTTTCGGTACTACCCAACCTTGAGTAAATTAAGATAGCGATTATGAACAGGATGATCGTAGGGATGGGATAAACGTGGACCCCGCGAGTCAGGCCGAAGCCTAGGTGTTCAGCGAAACATACCCATTTGCATAATGTAGCACAAAGGCCAGTTTGTTACGATTGAATGACTGGCTATAAGTGTCTAACTGTTCCGGAGGATAGCAATCTTCACTTTGTAGCCATATTGGATTATTACCCATGCCTAACTAATCTGAATTACAGCAATTAAACTCGATCAGTATAAATACTCGCCAAAGGGAAAATACTGGCACTTGCTCTTGTTAATCACTGTCCTGTAAATGTAAATAAACACCCTCAGGTGCACCCCTGGTAAAATTTCAAGGTCGCGCACGGTTGCTCTAAACAAAAAGTCGAATCGGGGTCATTATGCTGTGCTTCGAAGATTTCCCCAGCGTTTGCTTACTCTTTTTACCCTAGGTCTTGCTCCTGAGGTGGTATGCCTTCTTGGAGTTTTAGTACGGCATTAGTCTCAGCCTCAATATATACCACCCTGCCATGTTTAACCTGGCACATCCAATAGACAAGAACATTTGGGCTGTCCCTCCCTCTTTCATCAAGCAACCATAATCCGTAGCTCCAGAGTAGCAAAGCCAAGGTGAACGCTGCCACATGCCTTCAACCCGGCGAATTCGCAGGACTATGCTCCTCTATGTCGCTACCATGCACACCAACATGTGCCGACGCTTTTCAGTCCACGCACTGACCGATTCGGTACACCCTATGGAGGCTACACCTAGGCGAGAGCTGCTACATGCTCACACCCCAACAACTGGACATGTGTATGTCCTCGGACCATACGCATAAAACTTCATCTCTCAAATGTGGCTTCTTATCGCCTCAGCTTGCTGTCTTCTCCTTTACTGATGGCCTATCTATCTACTCTGGCCGTAAGTTGATAATTAGCCATCAGTTGCCAGGATTTGCATGCACAGATGTCTGTGTCATGGCTTCTTCCTGTAGTTTACCTATGTATTTGCCACACCGAAGCTTTACCACTTCCCCAGCCTACTTCACTAATTGAATCCCATGCTTTACACAGATTAAGGGCTAAACACTAAGCTTCTGTGTTTATTGTGGATCAATGTGCAGTTCTGACTCAACTGCTCACTGCATTTATGTAACTGCATCGTCTAGCAACGCTGACTATGCCAAGATGGATCTATCCGATCCCGAATAAGCGTCCCCTATCTTCTATCACTTGCACGCAGTACTTTAGCGGTTTAATTACTGCTGTCCTTCACGTCATTCTGGGGAACACAGCAGATTATCATCCCCTTTGACACAAGACTACATAGCTATCAGGTATCCCCTACTAATACCCACTCCTTCTTGTCCGTCACAACTGGGCAGTTACAAAACCTGTTTTCTACCCAACCCACGCCGTCTGATTTGACACAACCAAAGGATAAAGCGCATCGGCCGGCCCTCATTAGCAATCATAATATTCTGCTTCAATATAGTTTACCTAGGTGAATGCTGCTAAATGCTTCCACTGGCAACTGAGAGGACTATGTCCTCTATGACCACATGGATCTCATACTAACTCTAATGGGGTTTCTTCATTCTTTTTGCATCATTACTTCGCCTCCTCTCTAAATACTCGCCTTCACACATACTGGCACTTGCTGAGCAGAAGCTCTGTCCTGCCAAAACAAGCCACTATCTCTAGCTGATGTATGCTTTCCACACCCTCTGCAGATTCACCACTCTTTCCAATATACTTCAATTTTCTAATCCCATGCTGTGATCCGATTTGGACCTGATTCTAAGCTGCGTCACAAATATAGTCTGTAACGTCACTTATTTACTCAGATATAATTACACCCTACCCTGTATTTGTGTTAACTTTCCTATTAGCTGCTGCGGCTAGCTATGACTGATTCTGCATATGTATTCTCGCTTTGCCCCTGTCCCTACAACGTACGTACAATTACGTAGTTCTAGCGTACGTTAGATAATGTTGCTCACCCGTATCTATTCTTTAGCAACTGTAAGCATCCTGATAAATGCTGTTTTCAGATCAATGCGTCCTTATATTTACTTGCTTCGCACCATCTTGCGTCCGCTACCTAGCTATCTGTACTCTAGGAAACCTTCATGAACACTAAGAAACCAGGCATAACTTGAAGTTAACATGACTAATGGAACAGTGTCCACCTAGCACTCTCCCAAATGCACTGTACCATTATTCCATTTGCGCAATTCCATTCCTTATAACTCAACCTAATACTTTCTTTCTCCTCTATCTCATATGTGCAGATTCAACGAACATGGATCGGACCATCGGCCCTCCGAACTCTCCCTGTTTGAACGTATCTTAGCTAATTATTTAGTACTTAATCTTAGTTTTTCAGCTTCCATTTTTTTATATACGGTACCGCTTAGTCGTTTATTCATAGACATATTCTAGGTAGGCATCCTCTTACACTATCATATTACTTTAAAGTCCGCTGACCCTAATACTCGTTACCAATATCTTTTCTAGCATAATCTTCGATTAATTTCACTCTCATTTCTTTTAATACCCCTTCCTGAGTTCAGCCCATCAGAAATCATTGCCAAACCTTGGTCGTACTCAACTAACCTTGGCCTTCAAACCTGGTCTAGAATATCCCTGGCTACATCTTCAGCTGGGGCCAATTACCTCCTTCCCTCCTACCTGGGTCAAACGAGATCTGGCTCGTTTCTGCCCCCGGTACATCTGGAATTCCCGCAACGCCTTCAGTCGGCGCTATCCGGACCCTTCCCACCCAGCCTCGGCAAAGTGAACACGCCAGTCTGTTTAACCAACATCTACTGATTTCTGGCTCCCTTCCGTTCCCTCACCTGGCCCCTAGGTCACCCTCGATTAGCGGTTATGAATGCCGCACAGTGGATGATATCTGGAACCCTCGCCATGCCTCCAAATTGAGTAATCTGGCCCTCCTACCCATGGGTCCACCCAGGTCGATGTATACATCCCAATTGGTATCACTAACACGAACTATGATCTGGATCTCTCCTGCCCCTTCACATTTGCCCCTCGTCACATATGATTATGGCAATTGCGAATCCCTTGCTCCCAACCTGGTTCCCAAGCATGACCATTTAGTTCATCAGCTGTATGACCGCCAAACAATACTCTTCAAGGTGAACCGAAGCAGATATACCTCTCTAAGTTCACCTCTTAAGTACTGTACAAATAGCGGTAATATATTTAAGATTATCATCCGAACTTACCCACCTTTCCCTGCTCTGCGCCCCGATTTCACAATTTTGTTGTAACGCGCGACCTTGAAATTTTATATTTAGCGCGCCCTATTGTTTATTTCTATCCTTACATTGACAGGACAGCTGCTTAACAAGATCGTCCAACCTCATTCCGATTCATTTTCTTCTTTACATTTTCCCCTCTGGTTACTGTATTTATACTGATCCCCACTTTATTGCTGTATTATGATCATGCCTTGGCATGTGCTCGCTAATAACGAGAATATACAATTATTATTATGTTATTATTATCTACTTAGAACATATGCGATTGGACGGTCTTTTTAAATGAACGAACCTTCTCCGTAAAAGTGCGATAGGTAGTCATCACCTGGCAACTCCACCCACCATTCACTTGGTATATTCCCCAAGGAAGGGTGTTCCTGATCACCATAGTCAGAGGGCTGTATCTGAAGGAGGTCCTGACAGAGATTAGGTGTGGATGGAGTCTCTCGGGAGCAACATCGCACGTGCACGTGATGGTTTCATTTACTTCCTGATGAAGTGTAATACCGTTAGCTGCTCAGGGTACAGAGACGGTAGTAAGGCAGCCTAAGTGATCATTTGCGTACAGATAATGGTAAGCTTGGTGTGAGAGAAAGGCGAGCTGAAGGGGTGTGTGAGTTCTGAGGTGCTGCGTACGCCATTGTGGACAGTTTGGTAGAACTGTGATTCTAATGTATGCTGATCCTAGTAGAACTGTCAAGTGGTAGGGACTGGAACTGGGGTCTGGGTCGGCTGGAGGCTCAACAGGAGTAATATTGAGAGAGAGGAAGTAGTTAAAGAGATGAAGAGAGAACGGCGAGGGGTTAGATATAAGGTAAGTCTAGTGAAGCGTGAAGGGTTAGTTTCATTAGGGTGTTTGCTGGGAGAGCTAGGGCCTCAGGTTGTCAGGCAAGGTGCTCTAGGGGAGAGAGTGGAGGTGGTGGACTTAGATAGCTATAGGAGGGATAGTCACCAGAGGTTTCCTGGCAAAGGCCGCATACGCAAGTTCGATGCAGCAACATCCGAATATTATTGGAATCCAGTCATTACGGCGAACTTTTGGCCAGGATTGCTTTTAGCCCACTAACCAGGGAGTGGAAGTAGCAATTGGGGTAGAGATAAGGTAGGTAGAGGCCTAGGTCACAGTGAAACAAGTCGGGATCCGCTCAGTCAACATGAGAGCTAGTTGACAGACGCAATGAGGGTGGGATGGAGTTGTCGTGGGAGGCATCCAGTTGTAGGTTTGTCCAGCATGTCTAAATTTGTCGTGGTAGACAATGCGTATTTCCATCATAGTATCGAGTCAGGAATACCACAGGACTGCATCGGAAGGGATATTATGGATGAGAGAGTGGTTGTTGGGTCGAAGAGAGAAGTGAAAGGTCATTTTAAGCAAGTCTAGAGCAGTCGATAACAGGGTTAAGTTATAGTCAGACCAGGGGCAGGCTAGAGACTCATGCTTTGGTGTCTAGTCATTCTAACAAGACTTTTGACCAGGGTTACTTTTAGCACACTACCGAGAGGATGGAGGTAGCATTTAGAATAGAATTTAAGGTGAGTAGATGCTTAGGTCTTGGAATAGTCGGGAACCTTTCAGTAAACATGAGTGATGGTTGAGAGAAGCAAAAAGGGTAGGATGGGGCGTTCGAGGGAAGCATCCAATTATAGAGATGTCTAGCCTGTCTAAAATTGTCGTGGTAGACAAATTGTAATTCTAGAATCGAGCCAGTAATGCCATCAGGCTGTATAGAATGGTATATTATGGATGGGAGGGTGGTTGTTGGGTCGAAGAAAGAAGTGGAAGGTCATTTTAAGCAAGTTTAGAGCAGATGATAGCACGGTTAAGTTGTAGTCATACCAGCGGGGTGGGCTGGAAGCCCCATGCTTTGAAATCAAGTCTTTCCGGCAAGACTTTTGACCAGGGTTGCATTTAGCACACTACCGGGAGTGGAGGTAGCATTTAGAATAAATTTAAGGTAGGTAGATGCTTAGGTCTTTGTGGAATAGTCGGGAACCTCATTAAACATGAGTGATGGTTGAGAGAAGCAAGGTAGATGGAGCGTTCGAGGGAAGCATCCAATTGCAGAGTTGTCCAGCCTGGCTAAATTTGTCGTGGTAGACAATGCATATTTCCATTTTAGCATCGAGCCAGGAATACCATAGGACTGAATCGGAAGGGATATTATGGATGAGAGAGTGGTTGCTAGGTCAAAGAGAAAAGTGAAAAGTCATTTTAAGCAAGTTTAGAGCAGTTGATAGCAGGATTAAGTTATAGTCAGACCAGGGGCAGGCTAGAGCCTCATGCTTTGGTATCTAGTCATTCTGGCAAGATTTTCCATGACCAGGGTTATTTTTAGCACACTACCGAGGGGATGGAGGTACCATTTAGAATAGAATTAAGGTGGGTAGATGGAGGTCTTGGTGGAGTAGTCGGGAACCTCTCTGTAAACATGAGCGATAGTTGAGGGAAGCAAGAAGGGTAGAATGGAGCGTTCGAGGGAAGCATCCAATTATAGATTTGGCTAGCCTGTCTAAAATGGTCGTGGTAGAAAATATGAATTTCAATCATAGCTTCGAGGCAGGAATGCCACAGGGCTGTATAGAAAGGTATATTATGGATGTGGAGGTGGTTGTTGGGTCGAAGAAAGAAGAGAGAAGTCATTTTTTAAATAAGTTTAGAGCAGTTGATAGCAGGGTTAAGTTATAGTCATTCCAGCGGGTGGGCGGAGCCCATGCTTTGGAATCAAGTCATTCCGGCAAGACTTTTGACCAGGGTTGCTTTTAGCACACTACGGAGGGAGTGGAAGCAGCATTTCAAATAGAATTTAAGTGGGTAGATGCTTAGGCTCTGTGGAATAAGTCGATCCTCTCAGTAGACATTAGTGATGGTTGAGAGAAGCAAAAAGGGTAGGATGGACGCTTTCGAGGGAAGCATCCAATTGTAGGGTGTCTAGCCTGTCTAAAATTTGTCGTAGTAGACAATTTGTAATTCCATCTAGCATCGAGCCAGTAATGCCACAGGACGGTATAGGAATGGTATATTAAGGATGTGAGACTGGTTGTTGGGTCGAAGAAAGAAGTGAAAGTCATTTTAAGCAAGTCCCGATAGCAGTTGATAGCAGGATTGGTTGTAGTTAATCCAGGGGTAGGCTAGAGCCATCACGCTTGAATCTAGTCATTTCGGCAAGACTTTTGACCATGGTTGCTTTTAGCACACTACCAAGGGAGTGGAAGTAGCATTTAGAACATAATTAAGGTAGGTAGAGGCATAGATGCTTATGGAATGAGTGTAGAAGTTTTAGGAGAGAATCTACAGGATGAGTGAGAAGCGAGGAGGCCTAATGACAAGAGGTGTAGCTAATTATCTTAGTATAAATTTGTCTCAACGATGCATTCCATAGCATAGAGCAGCAAGGGATTGCAATTAGCTGAAGGTGAGGGTTTCATCTAGATTACTAAGCAGAAAGTGAAGCTATTGAGGTAATATAGTGATAAGGGAAAAAACCATCAGAAGCCCAGTCCAGCATCTAACTAGTCAGAGTACCCGAAGAAAGCAAGTGTAACTGGCATTAGTGCCAACGTAAGCTCTGATAAGGGTTAAGCTTAGATGCAGATGATTTAGTCAAGGACAGGTAGAATTGTCATTGTGTTGTCAATCCTGGTTGAAGAGGAAGATCTCGGAAGGTTTAGAAAAGGCGATGGGGCATGGAATAAGGAGATCCTGGTAGGTGCCTTGGGGTAGAAACAAGGAGAGTGATTAGAACAGGGAAACGAGGCCTGTAGGAGCCTGTCATGATAACCAGGTGGATGTAAGTGAGTATTGGCTGAAGGTTGTGCAGGTGAAAAGGTAGGACTTACATGCCGCATGGGCGAAACATGTATATATAGGGCATAGAATAAAGAAGTCAAGGGCTACCATGTTAACAAAAGCAGAGTCTCGAGTAAGCTTCGTACCGGAGTGTAGCATGCGCATGATGGCCCATTAGAGTAAGATCAATTGTACAGCAATAAAATGCTATATGCAGATGTGCAATTCATGATATATAAATAAATAAATAAATGTATGGTATATGTTAAGCAAGATCAGTTTTATGGCATTAAAGGAGTAATAAGGAAATTTGGGTATAACAGATACTGGGGTGGGGATGGAAGTAAATGTTTAACGGACAGTAATTTGTCCAGTCATGGCAAGGATGGTTAGGGGAAATGAGGTGCGCGCGAATTCAAAATTTTCAAGGTCAAGGTAGCGCAAAATTTAGGATGGAACTAAGATTCGGAGCAGAAGGAAAATTGGTGAGTGCATAATATATGGAATATAAACAGATAGGTTGGAAAATTACTCTGAACACAAAGTGTCATTGCTTTGTCGATGCTTTGATGCATCTTCAGACCAAAGGCTATATTTGTGTCATTGTAAAGCATCGGCCGAGTTATAATAGCATGTTACTGCTGTAATTATGCAGATAAAAAGCTCATACTGCTATTATCTTGCCTTATCTTTTAGTGATAGGTAGACCGGGGTTGAGAGTTGGACATATGGGGGTGGTGATTGGGCAGGATTTGAGCTCAACAGGGTCAGAATTCCTCTGGTTCTTGTAGGTGAGACTAGGCCAGAAAGGGTACGGTTAAGGAGTTTGATCGTTTGTCAGGGGTATCATCCAGAAATGAAGGTTTGCAGTATTGGTAACCAGGTCCAGGGGTGAAAGCAGGCTGTTCAGGTGCATATTGTATGCTAGGGTGATTTGCACTGCCCAGGCAGGGAAATTGGATGCTAAGATTGGCAGCCGTACAGGCCATGGGGTTCCAGATGAAAGTGTAGGGGCAGTTCGAAGCCAACTGTTTACTCGACCACGACTTCGTGAGCGAGGGAAGCAGACCAGTCATGGGTGGTGAGAGAGCCAAGTGCCACTGCATTTCTCCAGAGGTTACTCAGTAGTAGGAGGGTATAATGGGGAAGAGAGAAGGCTGGTTAGAAACGTATATATGGAGTGGCAATATCAATACAATTGCATGGTATGAACAGATACCTAAGGAGAGCTGGATTAGCCTAAAACACAAATACTATAGATGAGTCAACTTAGCAGTTGAATGGTACAGAACGTTGCTACTGAGCACTAGCGGCTAGTTGGATTGAGAACAGATGGAGATAAGAGAATAATCCTAGCATTCAGTGAAGGGTAAATCAGTGATGGGCCAAAGCCTATCTAAGGGTGGTTTATAAACCTGTATAGAGAATGGTTAACTTTTCGAGGGTACGACATAGTCATGAGACCTTGAGAGTAAATTAAGATAGCGAGAAGTATGGTATAGAGAGCGTGAGATGAGTAATGCATAAACATAGGTGCGTTGGTAATAAATACTACAGTAGAGCGGAGAGTTACGTCATATTCGGTAGCGAGCTTAGGCTCCGAAGCAAATGAACTGGCTTCTAGTGGATCAGCTATAGGCAGGAGTTAGTTGAGTAAGCTAAGGAGGATAGGATTGCGCATTCGTGGGCTGGGCCAGCCTGACTAAAGATGTCGTGGTAGACAATTCGTATTTGCATCATAGCATCAAGCCGGGAATGCCACGTGACTATAGAAAGGGATATTAAAGATGAGAGAGTGGTTGTTAGGTGAAAGGAAGAGGTCAAAATTTCATTTATTTCTAAGCAGTTTTTAGAGTAGTTGATGACATAGGTAAGTTAAAGTCCGTGTAGGGGATTGGCTAGGGCCTGATGCTGACATGTGTCGGCAGGTAAGACGATTATCGGAGAGGGAAGCAAAGGTAGCGGAAGGAGGTGGAATAAAGCATGATACAGAAGGGTTCATATTGAAGAGACGGCACATCTTACTAATGTAGGTTTGCGATGTTTACCTTCTTACCGTCAAGTCAGAGGAGCTTGTATGTGAAGGAGGTCCTGATGAGTTAGGTAGGGATGCAGTCTCGGGGCAAGTGGCCGGTGGGATAGTAGCAAATGGTTTCATTTACTTCCTGATGAAGTGTAATACCGTTAGCTGCTCAGGGTACAGAGACGGTAGTAAGGCAGCCTAAGTGATCATTTGCGTACAGATAATGGTAAGCTTGGTGTGAGAGAAAGGCGAGCTGAAGGGTGTGTGAGTTCTGGGGTGCATGCGTACGCCATTGTGGACAGTTTGGTAGAACTGTGATTCTAATGTATGCTGATCCTAGTAAAACTGTCAAGTGGTAGGGACTGGAACTGGGGTCTGGGTCGGCTGGAGGCTCAACAGGAGTAATATTGAGAGAGAGGAAGTAGTTAAAGAGATGAAGAGAGAACGGCGAGGGGTTAGATATAAGGTAAGTCTAGTGAAGCGTGAAGGGTTAGTTTCATTAGGGAGTTTGCTGGGAGCGCTAGGGCCTCAGGTTGTCGGGCAAGGTGCTCTAGGGGAGAGATTGGAGGTGGTGGACTTAGATAGCTATAGGAGGGATAGTCACCAGAGGATTCCTGGTAAAGGCCGCATTCGCAAGTTCGATGCAGCAACATTCGAATATTATTGGAATCCTGTCATTATGGCGAACTTTTGGCCAGGATTGCTTTTAGCCCACTAACCAGGGAGTGGAAGTAGCAATTGGGGTAGAGATAAGGTAGGTAGAGGCCTAGGTCACAGTGAAACAAGTCGGGATCCGCTCAGTCAACATGAGAGTTAGTTGACAGACGCAATGAGGGTGGGATGGAGTTGTTGTGGGAGGCATCCAGTTGTAGGTTTGTCCAGCATGTCTAAATTTGTCGTGGTAGACAATGCGTATTTCCAGCATAGTATCGAGTCAGGAATACCACAGGACTGTATCGGAAGGGATATTATGGATGGGAGAGTGGTTGTTGGGTCGGAGAGAGAAGTGAAACGTCATTTTAAGTAAGTCTAGAGCAGTCGATAACAGGGTTAAGTTATAGTCAGACCAGGGGGCAGGCTAGAGTCTCATGCTTTGGTCTCAAGTCATTTTAGCTAGACTTTTGACCAGGGTTACTTTTGGCACACTACCGAGAGGATGGAGGTAGCATTTAGAATAGAATTTAAGGTGAGTAGATGCTTAGGTCTTGGAATAGTCGGGAACCTTTCAGTAAACATGAGTGATGGTTGAGAGAAGCAAAAGGGTAGGATGGGGCGTTCGAGGGAAGCATCCAATTATAGAGATGTTTAGCCTGTCTAAAATTGTCGTGGTAGACAAATTGTATTTCTAGAATCGAGCCAGTAATGCCATCAGGCTGTATAGAATGGTATATCATGGATGGGAGGGTGGTTGTTGGGTCGAAGAAAGAAGTGGAAGTCATTTTAAGCAAGTTTAGAGCAGATGATAGCACGGTTAAGTTGTAGTCGTACCAGCGGGTGGGCTGGAGCCCCATGCTTTGGAATCAAGTCTTTCCGGCAAGACTTTTGACCAGGGTTGCATTTAGCACACTACCGGGGGAGTGGAGGTAGCATTTAGAATAGAATTTAAGGTAGGTAGATGCTTAGGTATTTGTGGAATAGTCGGGAACCTCTCATTAAACATGAGTGATGGTTGAGAGAAGCGAAGGGGTAAGATGGAGCGTTCGAGGGAAGCATCCAATTGCAGAGTTGTCCAGCCTGGCTAAATTTGTCGTGGAAGACAATGCATAATTCCATTTTAGCATCGAGCCAGGAATACCATAGGACTGAATCAGAAGGGATATTATGGATGAGAGAGTGGTTGCTAGGTCAAAGAGAAAAGTGAAAAGTCATTTTAAGCAAGTTTAGAGCAGTTGATAGCAGAATTAAGTTATAGTCAGACCAGGGGCAGGCTAGAGCCTCATGCTTTGGTATCTAGTCATTCATCCAATTATAGATTTGGCTAGCCTGTCTAAAATGGTCGTGGTAGAAAATATGAATTTCAATCATAGCTTCGAGGCAGGAATGCCACAGGGCTGTATAGAAAGGTACATTATGGATGGGAGGGTGGTTGTTGGGTCGAAGAAAGAAGAGAGAAGTCTTGTTTTTAAATAAGTTTAGAGCAGTTGATAGCAGGGTTAAGTTATAGTCATTCCAGCGGGTGGGCAGGAGCCCCATGCTTTGGAATCAAGTCATTCCGGCAAGACTTTTGACCAGGGTTGCTTTTAGCACATTACGGAGGGAGTGGAAGCAGCATTTCAAATAGAATTTAAGTGGGTAGATGCTTAGGGCTCTGTGGAATAAGTCGGGATACTCTCAGTAGACATTAGTGATGGTTGAGAGAAGCAAAATGGTAGGATGGAGCTTTTGAGGGTAGCATCCAATTGTAGGGTTCTCTAGCCTGTCTAAGTTTGTCGTGGTAGACAATTTGTAATTTCAACATAGCATCGAGCCAGGATAGCCACAGAACGGTATAGGAAGTTATATTAAGGATGTGAGACTGGTTGTTGGGTCGAAGAAATAGTTCAATAGTTCAATAGGAGGTTAGTTACTAAATACTAGCAAAGTTCTGATACAAAGTCGATAAGGAGCTTTGATGATAACCGATGCGGAGTAAAGAACAAGGGGTGATACTGGTTGGGGTTAGACGCAGAGGGTCACTGAGGAGTAAAGTCAATATACAGCTGAGCTGTCGTATTTAGAGCCACTTTAGAGTATAAAGGTTTATTGTTATCAAGGAGGTGTAAAGCAAGTGTTCAAGGTTAAGGAGTCAGTCAAAATGCTAGGGATTTTAACACTATACCATCTCCGATCTCGTTTCTGCCAGATAGAAGGGCATAGATCAGCAAGTATTAGCTACATTACCAATCGGCCAGGGGGCAGAGCGCATAGAATGTAATGGAGTTGGAAACGGAAGGATATAGAAGCGAGAGAAAACCCAAAACCAGGCCAGATTAGGCATCAAGGATACCTATGTAGAAGGAAAGATCGTCACCAGTCAGTCATTCCAGATAAGCTGCAGCACGTAGCTAGGGAGTTGGATAATGATAAATTACACAGGTGAAGAAGGATAGTGGGATAAAATAGATTATAATTTACAGAGGTTATAGGAAACGGAGGGAAGTAAGTGGGAGTAGTCATCGTGGGCGCGTGAATATGCCGCTTCAATGAGAATTCCCTGAGAGGAGTTAGTGGTAGGGTAGTCTCAAAGGTAGGGGTGAACAATGTACATATCGAGGTCCGAGAAGACTTTGGTTAGTGGAAGAACAATCGTTGATAGTCCAGTAAGATGCAAGAGGGTTTACATAGTAAAGTCAGAAGTAAAGGATGCAGGGAGCCGGTTTGAGGAGCAGGCACAGATTGATAATGCGAGAAAAGCTTCTAGCGCACGGATTAGAGCGGATAAGTGGAGTATGGCGCGTCAGAAGAGTGGTTGAAGAAACATGGTGCGGTAGGAGCGCAAATTGTGAGAATAGGTAATGTTGGCGGCAATGCGAATCACAGGTATTGCCAGTGGAAAGTGGCGGGTGGAGATAACGGGCGACAGAGATGAGGATTAGCATGAGGATTAGTATTCGTACAAGCTCGCTAGGAGTAGAGGGAGGAAAATGGAGTCGGTATGTTGAGTAAGCAGGGTGGATATAGCAGTAGAGGTATGAATAATTTACACGTCGGGAGAGAAAACCAGGAAATGGGGAATGGGTGTTGTGAAGTAGCGATGCAAATAATAAGAATAAACAATGCCGCAAGAAGATACCACAGGGTGCAATAGCCATTTTTCAAGAATAGGCTAGGAAGGAGTAAGAAAGATTACAACTGGGATTGGAAGTAGAGATGCCTGGGAGCGAGGATAGAGACAAGATACAGGGTAAGGACACGAAGTTACAGCGCACAGAGGTGGTTAGGGGGCAGCCGTTGCATTTCAATCCGATTCCTATGAAGTTACATCAGATCCACAGTAGGGTATCCAGCTACAATCGTAAGGTTAAGAAGGGAATAACAGCGGCAAGAGGATATAGCAGCAGAGGCTGGAATGGTGAATAGTGATAGTGAGATAGTAGGCTGTCAGGGATGGTTACTGGTAATTGTGTATGGAGTCGACTTGTTGAACGTACAGTGTACAGATAGCAGTTAGGATATGAATAAATTACACGTGGAGAGAAGTAGCAAGGGGGAAGGGGGTAGTGGGGTTACGATCAATATGTTGGGCATACAGAGTACAAATAGCAGGTGAATGCAAAAATTACTCATCGGGAGAGAAAACACGAAAGAGAGAAGGAAGTAGTGAAGTGAGGATACAAAGTGAGAGAATAACAAAGCGGCTTGATGATATACAGATGATATTTGCAGCAGGTAATTTTGTTCTGTATGATATTTTCTTCACGTTTCCGTCGAGGTCACATCGACTCAGTAGTAAGGGTTCGCAGAGGGCGAAACCGAAAGGACTAAGATTATAGTGGGGGAGCAGAATGCTTCCCGGATAAGCTTACAGACGTATGAGATGAGGAGTACAGTGCTGGATACAGAAAGATGGTAAGGAGTAGGTGGACAGGATAGTGAGGCAGGTGAATCAGCATACAGAGCATTAGGGTACAGATAGTATGTTAAAGGATAGGTCGGAAAGGTGATAGAGATTATTGCAGGGAATAACTGAAGTTATAATGCATAGAACTGAGGGGCAAAGCTGCATTTTACATTTCAAGCAGATTTCTTCAGGGGTGCATCGGTACCACTTGAGGCATGTCGAGATAAGCCCGAAAAGACGTAGATGCGAAAAATGGAGGGTTCTGGAAATACAGGCGTGGGGAGAGAGGAGTGAGGTTGGGTTTGTGGGAGTAAGGGTAGATAGGGTGCTACGGAAGTGAGAGGTTATGCAGCAATTTGATGCACTCATTTTTTTGCATCGTAATTTTTTCAAATCTTTTTAGTAACAGTTTCGTTTCTTTTTTTATACTTCTTGTTATCGCTGTTTACTTTTTTTACTTTCTTGTTTTTTTGTTTTTTTTTTTGTTTTTTTGTCGCGGATACTGGTGACTGACAGGGAAAAGTGAGGAGCATCAGGAGGATAGAATATAAGAAACAGGTGAAAAGTATAACAACCAGGTTGGATGCAGAGAGCATCAAGTAGTGCGCGTAGGTATGGTGAATTTTACCATCATACTTTGTACGAATATGCCAAGAGTATGGGAGAGAAGACGAGCTGCACCTAGGCCAGACTGGGTAGAATCTAACATCTTACGTCGGTCCTAGCGCAGATCGGAGAGGGTATAGTAGGGAAACTGAGAACATTGATGAGTCATTAGACGGTTTAAGAGGGCTTGTAGCATATGGCTCAACGTAATTGCATGCCGGACGGCTATAGAATCAGGAGTGCAAGACAGAAGGCGTAAGTACGGAGGGTTGAAGTGTAGAGTAGAAATTTAGTACTGAGGTGGGCCGGAGGACAAGAGCAATATATTATCAGAGGTGTATACTCAGTGCAGAAAACAAAAGCAAGCTTACATAGGTCTAAATGGAGTCAAAGCTGATTAGGAGATGCTTATAGTCAAGTATTATATGGACATTTTCCGGTCGTTTGTTTAGAGGTAAGGATAGGGGCCTGCCTGTGGAAAAAATTAAATTCCTTTGACCCCCATTTCGAATAGTGTGTCAGGGTTTGAGTTTGGAGCTATAATGCGACTAACATTATTGAATACTAAATAGGATTTTAGTTGACTCGAGAATTTGTTCGGGTCAGTTAGACTACGAATGTTTTCTGGAAGGCTGTTCCAGAGACGAGGGTAGAGGGAAAAGAAAGAGTAATGGCGAAAAGAAGTGCGGGAAGCCGAGCAATTTAGAATATGATTAGAGTTTCTCAGAGATGGTCCTGAATATGTCTTAAAGGATGGACGTCCTTGGGCTATATACGCGTGGCTGTAAATGAGTCTATGGAGAAATACTAGGTTGAGATATAGTCTTCGCAGCCAGAGTGGTTCAAGCTTGTAATTCAGGCATCTAACACGATAATTAACTGTGGGGCAGTACTGGTAAAGGGCCTTCGTAAACCGCCTTTGAACATTTTCCATGGCCAAGGAGCCTTCCTGCGTGTATCGAGAAGAAAGCATAGGGCAGTATTCAAGAAGAGGGCGAACATGTCGCTTAAATAGGGCTAATTTAATAGGAATTAGGTGAAAATTATGAAGTATTAGCGCACACAGTCGCCTTGCCTTAGCGACTTGTACTAAGGCATGCTTGGCTAGGCTAAAAGTACAGGAATAGTTTATACCAAGGTCTCTTAGATTTGTACAAAAAGGGATGTTTGCGCCATCGAGCGTGAAAGTAGGAGGGGTGGTAGGGCATCTGAGCCACATAATCTGGTTCTTTTCAGCCGAGAAGGAGAGCTGTGATACCTGTGACCATTGAGAGATCGCATCAAGATCGGATTGAATATTGGAATAGGCAGTAGCAGCTGAGTCAGGTGAAAGGTATAAACTATTTTAAGGTCGTCGGCATAAAGGAATAGGGTTCCGTAACGTACGCACTGGAATATGTTATTGATATATAGCAAAAAGAGGATGGGGCCTAGTACACTACCTTGGATCACGCCACTGGATATAGGAAGAATTTGAGAGACGCAACCTGAGACCAAAGTAGTCTGTGTGCGGTCCTTGAAGTACGAGTTGAGCCAGCTTAGAAGAGGATCAGAGACACCGGCATCGCGCAGTTTTTGTATTAGGAGCAGGTGCGGAACATGGTCAAAAGCTTTTCGTATGTCGAGGAAAATGGTGATAATGCACTGTCCAGAATCATAGGCTGTACTGATTTCATTGAAGTAATCAGTTTGGCACCCTGCAGCAGACCGTTTTGATAGAAAGCCATATTGACGGTCGTTTATAAAGTTGTTGTGAATTAGGTAATTAACAAAGATAGGTTTCA
Organism: Neodontobutis hainanensis; assembly: GCA_024349245.1. NCBI lineage: Eukaryota > Metazoa > Chordata > Actinopteri > Gobiiformes > Odontobutidae > Neodontobutis > Neodontobutis hainanensis. The sequence goes on from JALDNG010001683.1 coordinate 98,860, forward strand.
CGATCCGTTCCAGTGCTCTACTTAGCAGGGCTGTGTGGTGTATACCTCGGTAACTAGAGGCTAGTCTTCTGTCACCACATTTATATCGTGGTATAACTATAGACTTTTTCCATTGGATAGGAACAATTCCAGCGTTTAGCGAAAGCCTAAATAATTGTGAGACAAGGATGGGGATATCATGGCCACCATCCAGCAGTATAAGTGATGGGATACCATCAGGGCCTGGAGTAGAGGATTTACGGAGACGCTCGAGTTGAATAAGAACATCTGATTCGCTGAAGGGAATCGAGGACAGTGACGGGAATGAGCTAGTTGGTGTTTTAGTTGCGCGTTGTTTGCGTGGGGAGGACTGTTGTGGGACAATTTGTAGGCTAGGTTTCACATAGCAACTCGCAAAGTATATATTAAGATGATTGCTAATGCGGGCGGGGTCATTGAGTATTGAGCCCTCAGAAGTGGTAAGGCTGTCAATTTTATCACGTACAGTGGGACAGCGCATGCGCATCAATTTGCTCAATTTCTGTGCTTGTTGGCAACTCTTGAGAGCATAGTTTTCTTCATATAGTTCATTTTCTATGCGCTTTGAGGCAATAAGTGTCAGTAACTTTGCAGCTGAATTAGGGTAAATACGTCTCGCAGGCGGTTATAACGGGAACGAAGGCGATTTAATTTAATATTCAATTCCGATGGACATTTTCCGGCTGCCTGCACGCCTTGGATAATGCCTTCCCTAAATAGGATTATACCCATTCTGTGCCACTGAACTTGCACTAGATAGCTAACGCCTACTTTATCCAGATCTATTCTTATGACTTATATTGCTATATGTGACACTTAATCCGAGCTATGATTAATTGACGAGCTCTTATGCCCACGCTGACTATATAGATTCGCATTTCAGGATAGTCCCTGCCCTAAACGCGAAGCCCTCATACATATAAAAACTGAGCCCCTCACAGTTGCCGTAGAATAACACTTGGCTTATGTGTCCTACGATACTTATCAACCACAACCATGGTCACCCCTAGCCATTCCACTATCTATCTGAGATTAGTACCATGCTTCTTCATTTGTCAAAGCCTCCTAATAGTATTGTACCCATTCTGTGCCACTGAACTTGCACTAGATAGTTGACGTTTGCTTTATCCAGCACTATTCTCATGACTTATATTGCTATATGTGTTTTACACTTAATCCGGGCTACGAATAATTGACTAGCTCTTATGCTGTCGCTGACTATATAGATTCGCATATCCGAACGCTGCCTGCAATAAACGCTAAGCCTTCTTATATATGCATAACCCATCAACTGTTTCTCTCTTCCCTTTTCCTCCGTATCCAAACTGAGCCCCTCACAGCTGCCCAAGTATGACGCTTGGCTCCCGAGTACCACGAAGCTCCTCAGCCCACAACCATGGTCATCTCTTGCCATTGCACCCTCACAGCTGCCAATGGATAACGTTTGGCTTCTGGTTCCCGCCATGCTCACCAGCTCATAAACATGGATACCTCTAGCTACTTCCTCCAATCGACCGTTTCGTATCCATCCTTTGTGATATCTGGATCACTTCTTTGGCACCCTACTCTCTACCGTGAGGAACTCTGAACAGCCCTGTGTTCCTACGGTGAAATATATCTACAGTTGATGGCGCTGAATTAATCTATCCCAACGCCCTACGGTATTATTTCAACTAAATTCGCTCTTAACAAGGAGCTACAAGTGAAACCGGATCGTACACAAAGGTTAACTCACCATTTTCCTTCTTTTGGTCTGATGTTCTACATGAGGTGACTTCATGACCAATTCAGAACGTTCCACAATATATCGGCACCATTCTGATGGTATTCCCTCTCCTCATGTTTTCATAACTATCCGAAATACTTCTTCTTAATGCGTATTTCCTCCTCCATATCTATGCAATCGATTCCCGCCATGTCATTTGAACTAGTGTGCGCCACCATTGTATCCTCACATTTATTGATGCACATAAACAATCTTCTTCAGTTCATTTTATCCTCCCTTGTACTAGCCATTAACAACTTAAGTTCATCTGGCGTATTTGGCCACCTCTTCTTCCTCTATCATATCTTTCATTGTTTAGAGTCTTCCTATCACCTATTGCCTTTCTATATGTATAGATTTATGACTTCCTATCCTATCACCCTTTTCATCACGCATTATTATTGCTGTAAAATGATCATGCCTCGGCATGTACTCGTTCATCGAGAATATACAGACAATTGTTAGGGATTCACATAATGCAACTCGCGAAGTATTATTGTGATTGCTAATGCGGGCGGGGTCGCTGAGTATGTGAGCCCAATTCCAGAAGTGGTAAGGCTGTCAATTTTATCACGTACAGTGGGACGAGCATGCGCATCAGTTTGCTCAATTTCTGTGCTTGTTGGCAACTCTTGAGAGCATAGTTTATCTTGCATATAGTTCATTTTCTATGCCAATGGAGGCAAAAAGTAAGAACTCAGTAACTTTTGCAGCTGAATTAGGGTAAATACGTCGAGGCGTTTCCATAAGGCGGCTTTAATTTACAGTTCAATTTAGGACACTGGTGCATTCCGTCAATTCCGTTAAGTTGCAGCTTACCGCACATCCCTCAATAGAGGGCCACACACATCAGCCAGAAATGGTTGAGGTGGGCAAACAGGCGGTGATGCTACATGTGGCCACTGATGCCGGTGTAAACCCGAGGGATTACATTCGGCGAGCCAACGCGTAGGGGCCATTTCGGAACCATCAGCCGGCCCGAGCATGATGGCATTCACAGCAACCAGCGCACGTGATGGCAAATAATACAACAATGAACAGCTGGTGCTTCCAGACAAGGTTAACCGCACTTCCCAGGATAGAGCAATGAAGCCCGTTCTGGATGCTGATGTTGTAGAAATTAGTGCCGGGTTAGCAGGTAGGAGGGTGGAAAGACTGCATTGGACTATATTGTGGTCGCTGTCCGGGAAAGGCCGGTCCAACTGAAGCTGCTATGTCTATCTATTGGTCCAGTGGCCAAGATAAGGTCAAAGGTAATGCTTGACGCGTAGGGGACGTTACATGTTGGGACCATCCATCCATCTGGAGCTGTGAAATAAGTAGTTGTAGGCTCGGCGATGTGGAAGTTGATGGCCACTATTCCAGGCAATTTCAGGCCAATTAAAATCCCCAACAATTATTTTGCTCGTATGGCTGAGGGCACTAATATCCGTGAGAAGGGCTGCGATATGCTCATTAGACTGTTTTGTAGTTGGAGGGGTTTATATAGGCATCCCAGTAGTAGAGACTCGTGCGCTAGTTGAATCTCGATGCAGAGAAATTGAATGTATTGTATGGGGAATGAAACTGGGCTATTGAACTGATGAGGTGTTTTAATGTATATAGCGCACCCACCACCGTTAGTATTTACACGGTCTGCGCGGAAAAGATTATAATCAGGAAGGGAGATGTTAGCATCTTGAATTTTATCATTGAGCCAAGTTTCGGTGATACAGATGATAGAGGGATCGTAGGCAGCATACAATGAGTAGAGGTGGTGAAGCTTAGGATAAAGCGAACGAGCATTGATAAGGAATAGCGTGAGAGTAGATTTCCACGGTGAGGTTGTATGAGCTGGTGGCTGCGTTATGTGGTGACTTTCGTCAGTCGAAACGGATCTTTTTTCCATTTAAATATTATGACTAATCAACCCGTTTTACACAATGCACGCATTTAACGCAATCCACTTATCATACCTGCCCCTGATCATACGATTCTCACTTATAGAAAATGGCGAATGCAGTGAATAAAAGGATTATATTATATAATTTGTAAAAATAAACGTTACAATTCACTAGACTTCCGTCTTTCGCCTCGCCTTCAACCGTTCATATCTTCTCGCTCCCATGTTTTTGAAAAATCCTCTAAATGGGCTTTCGTATTTCTGATTCTCTCAACGTAGGAAACTTCTCAGCAGCAGCATCTTTGAAATATAAGAAAGGTAAATGAAGTTTACTTTCATGATACCAGGGAATGGATATTATATATAAATAATACACTGCTTGTTGAACTTACAGGAACAGCCCACGCGATACCCCAGGGTAGAACAAGGTCTCCAGACCATTCGTTGGTTTTCAGATTCTCGTCAGGCAAATACAACTATAAAATAATGGTTTGATAAATGTGATACAAAAATCATAAAGGTTTATATTGCGGATAAAATGAGCTTTCGTCAAGTCAGCTTGGTACTGAAGTTTGATTGGATGGCCATGGTAATTTCAAGGCCTTCACGTGTCTTTTCTGATGGCACAGTGAGGGGTCGAATAGGCGAATCGCAATTGCCTCAACTGTTTCCAATGCTCGTTGTCTGATGACCTTGGAGCGATTTGGAGGTATTCGATAAATCACTTTGAACGAATCGTTAAATTCGACATTGTGGTTCGTATCGATCAGATGGGCTGCGATCGCACTTGTCACGTGCTTTGTCACTCCGTTTCTAATGCCATTGGGTCTATGCTCACGAATTCTCTCGGAAAAACGCCTAGTCGTGCGACCCACATAGTTTGCCGAACACTGGCAAACGAATGAATAGACAATCATAGACGAATCGCGGACAGGTATTTTATCCTTGAGATTAGTGCTGAGCAAACGGGGACTGCTGAAGTGTACTCGTAGCTGGGCATTGAAAGTTTTCTTTAAAGAAACCTCTAGACGTCTAGTTAGCGTATCTGCGGCCAAATCGCCCTTGAATGGTAAATTTAAATATATGGGCTTTTTGGCTGCTGTTGGGCCTTTCAATTTAGGATCACTTAGTTGATATTTGAGGTGCTTGTTTAAAACGCCTCCGGATATCCATTTTCGATAAGTGTACTTCGAAGGAACCGTAGTTCAGCATCGAGTCTGTCACTAGTGCAAATTTTATAAGCCCTGTTTGCAAGACATTTGACGAGGTTCTTCTTGTATCTCAGAGCTACGAAACTGTAAAGTTAGTATACTGCCTGACCAGGTGGATTTTCTATAGACCCTCGTGTTAATGTTCCGTCTTGACGTCGCGTTAGTTCAACATCTAAAAATTGAAACGTGCCATTCATTTCCACTTCCCCAGTGAAGCTGATTGACTGATGTGCGGCGTTAAATGTTGAAGAATCTCTTCGAGGAGATATTAGAATCAAAAATAAGAAAAATATCATCTACATATCGTTTGTAAAATGACAGTTTTTCAATTATTGGTTGTAAAATGTTAGTTTCTAGTTTACTAACAAATATGTCGGCTAAAATCGGACCGAGTGGAGAACCCATCGCTACTCCATCTCGTTGACGGTAGATATTACCATTGAATAAAAACTGTATGTTAAAGGTACATCGTAAAAGTAGTTCTTTAAAGTCCGTAAGTGGGATAGGTAAGTTAATATTAGATTCTCGTATAAAATCACATATGAAGTCAATGGTTTCAAATAGGGGCACATTTGTAAATAGGGATACAATATCTAAAGAACACATTTGTCTATCTTTAACATGTAATTCCTTGATTGACTCCACAAATTCAAAAGTATCATGTAAGCTGTGTCCACATATTTGCTTTTAACTGGTTCGAGCAGCTCTTAAGCCATCGGCAACGGGCGTGATATATGGCGAATTGCTCATGTCCAGAATCGGTCTTAGTGGGCAATTTTCTTTATGTATTTTTGGCAGCCCATAGAGACGTGGTATATTGGAACCTGTGGGCTTTAGGCAGTCAAATGCGCTTTAGTTATATATCCATTGTTCTTAAGGCGCTTTAAACATTCAGTTATTTGAGTCTCAGCTTTTATCGTGCAATCTTTCTCATTGGTTCTCAGGAATTTGGACTGATCCGATAATATTTGCAACATCTTTTCTATATACTCTGTTTTGTTCAAAAGTACGATCCCCGATCCTTTGTCTGGGCGCGTTATGAGTATATCGTCTCTATTTCGCAAGGTCTTGAGGGCCTGTAGATGTTGTGGCGTAACAGGGCTCTTATGATAGGATGGATTATGCCGATATTGATAACATATGTTAACTAAATCTGATTTGAATTTGATCTAGGTTGTCCTTTGATGTTGCTTGTAACTGATTAGTCTGATCAAGTATGGTCCTCAAACTGAGCTTCTATATGCAATTGATCTCGACGTTTTTACCAGGTTGGTTTTCGAGTAATTCGTGAGCACAGACCCATTGGCATTATGGGAACGGAGTGACAATACCACGTGACAAGTGCGATCGCAGCCCATCTGATCGATACGAACCACAATGTCGAATTTAACGATTCGTTCAAAGTGATTTATCGAATACCTCCAAATCGCTCCAAGGTCATCAGACAACGAGCATTGGAAACAGTTGAGAACTTGCGATTCGCCTATTCGACCCCTCACTGTGCCATCAGAAACTAGACACGTGAAGGCCAAATTACCATGGCCATCCAATCAAACTTCAGTACCAAGCTGACTTACGAAAGCTCATTTTATCCATGTATAAACCTTTATGATTTTTTATCACATTTATTAAATCCCTATTTTATAGTTGTATTTGCCTGACGAGAATCTACGAAAACGTACGTTCGCAACTCTTGTGTTCTTACACTAAATATGGGATTATTAAATAAACATTCGTTGGTTGTTCATCCATGTTAGCCGGCAATATAGTAGGGACTACAGGCTACTCCTATTGCCACAAACTCATCAATTGAATTCAATTACGCGATCTGCAAATTAAATGTGACTCCCGTGACATGTGCATTATTTTGGATAGTCTTTTAAGGAATGAATATGCACACTTTTCAGCAAATATTGTTTCAAATTAATTTTTAAATGAATAAGATAGGTTTTAAAGTAATTACGGCAGTTAACTGCCGTTGACTATGATGCATGTGGCTAAAGAAATACCGCATTAACCTTATATAATAACTACTTAGCATACGTCAGCATGTTCATACCCAACTCGTTTTCACCGTAGTAATCAAAGTATGATTTACTAGTTATAAAAAAGTAAAGAAATAACAAAAATTGCATACCAAATTGAATTTTCAACAATCAAACTGCAGTTTGTGGTAATAGTATTCAACTCCAAAATGGGCATAACTGCATAAGTATCGAAATAAGAAATAACAATAGGCCTACCGTCAGTGTGTATAACCAGCGCATTATGAGCGCTCCTCAGATGACATCGAAACCTACCTGCGGAATTCATTCATTCATTCATAGAGAGCAGGAGGAATAATCCCATGTGGCTCCTTCACTTCCCATGATCCTGATGTAAGTTAATCTCGCCGCCTATTGAAGGGTCGAGGTTGCAGAAGATACAGCTTCCACCAAACATTCCTGAAGTGCTCGTCTAGCCAAGGAACGTTCAATTTTTCTATAAATAGACGTCCAAGATGTCCCTTTACCCGTAACCGAACCAACTTCGGTCGCATTTCGGTAAAAATAAAAAATAACGAAAGCAAACCAACGAACGATGACGAAATAAAAAAATTATCAAGGTCACCTGACGAAAACTTTATAGAAGTTTTTCTCTGATATAGGGCTAAAATCTAGCCTGTTTTTCTCACCTTAAACTTTTATAAATTCTTACTAGTCCCCCTTCTGGTTTGAGTGCCATTGGACCCCTAGTTTACTCAAAACAGAACAGCTGTTTTCCGGGTTAATTTTTACAAGCAACCTTAGCTATAAAGCTATAATCCGGTCTTTTATTCCCCTGTCTGAAGCCCAAATAAATTACCTTTAGTACCCTCTTAGTTCTAAGTGTCTTAAAATCTCTCATTTAATTACAACAGATCAGCTGATAGCCAGCCCACTACCAGTGATCTACATATTATAGTTGTATAATCGGATCGTTATAAATCATCTACCCATTGAGCTCTCTAGCTCTCGTTATACACCCTCACCCTAGGTTATACTAATCACGTTTATAGTTCATATTAATCCCTCATACATATAATTCCAATACTCCCACCTCTTGCTTTCTAATTGTAACCCTGAAATCTTCATATAATCTTAGTTCTTCCTGCAACCTCTCTCGAACGATCGCCGACAGTCTCATACCCTCAATCATACTAACAATTCCTTAATATGTCGCTTACTATACTAAACAAAAGCCCATTTTCCTCCCCAATAGCCACCGATGATTTAACTGGACAATGTTGCGCAACCACTCCTAACGTTCGCAGAAAGCGATTCCGCAGTTCCCCGATCTACTCAGGTGGCACTCACCGCGCATGCAGATCTGCACACATCCCCACCACCCCAAAGCCTCTACGCGAAAAACTCAACCACCGGATTCGCATAACAGGTAAACGCAGTAGTCTGCGCCCTTCTGCTTCCGGTATAGCATGCGCAACAAATAACTGTTCTGTCCCAATGGCCGACATACTGAAATTTCCACTACTAGAAAGGAATGCGCTTCATGTCCTACGAGAAGTCAATGATCTCAAGGATAAAGTAACCAACCTAGAATCCACACTGTCCAAATTGACCCCGCTTATCCCGTTACTTGACTCCAATAGTAGAACTGAAACGGCCACCCTCATCAAAGCTGCCTCACTCATCAACACGTTATCATCCGAAATCACCCATCGCATCAAATGCAACAGACAGATAATTGTATTTAACATCCCTGAGACCATGCCGGCAATGCGTGCCAAGGATGCTATCCTTGATATCTGCGGCCTAAGCCAAAAACCATGTCGAGCGACACGACTACGTAAGACCCAACACTCCACGAATCGCGCATTACTACTGGAATTCCAGGAAGAAATCGACACTCGACCATTTCTTGAAAATCTCGACATACTCAAATGCCATCCTAGCTTTTCTCGAATCGTTATTCGTGCATCCCTAACGCCACTACAGCGTGAGGTAGCCAAGATAACTCGCCCAGAAACAACACACAAAGCAACAAAACTCGAAGCCTTACAACCTGAGTCTGGTCACTCACCTGCGGTCGATATCGACATATTGACCTCACCCAAGATTCATTCGGAAAACAACCCAAAAACTACACCAATAACGACTAGCAATATAACCGAATGTACTACGAACAGAACGATGCTAGACACAGACCAAATCGAATCTTCAACTCCCCATAACCAAATATCCCTCCCACCGATAGCCATCGCCAGAACACTGATGCCAGAAGTTGAGGATGAACGACCGCCCCAACTTCTCGAATACACCCAGACCATCGGCAGCCACAACAGAACAAACAGCAAACACGACACGCAAACAGTTGGAATTCAACAAATTTGTAGCCCACTAGATGACACCACTGCTATTGCAACGCCAACACCCATTGCCTCAATCCCTCCTGACGAAACTTCACGAGGCCCCCTCGGAACAATGACTCCACGGCCACCACATCTGGCCTGCCAAACCGCAAGAGTACCAAAGCCTCCAATGTCACTAAGACGACAACCTATTACCCACCAGCCAACCGCCCGCGGAAAAACAACCGAGCACACAACCCTAGACCCTTACTGTCGAAAACAAATAAGATGACGAACATTCACACCCCGCAGCATCTACAATCTATACTAACAATAAAGGCCCAAAAATACTAGATTACCCCACGAAGCAAACTCAACACCACCTTGGCCTATCACTACAGATACCCCAAGCCCTTCCATCAGCTCGGGCCCATACATAAAACCACCACCATTAATGTCGCTGCGCTTTACAACTCCACCTGTCACCCAGATGCCCTGCCCCAACTTGGCCTTATTTCCCCTGTATATATACCACCCCTCTCCCCGTGATCCCCCACCCCTTTTACCAGTCTGGCCTCACATGCACGCCCACCACCACCGATACCACCCCAAACACAACCGCTGGCAACCCCACACTTTCCCCAAGATCTCCAAATGACTGCCCTCACCGCCGTGCTACATTTACTCCGCTTCCTCCGATAAACCTTCCACCTCCAATAGCCAACCATCTACCCAACGCTACCTCGCCCTACATATCACTACACATACCGACAAATGAATACCCCAACCGACGATCACCCCAAATCAACCGCTTGGAAAACTCACCGCGACCCCCAATCAGTAATGGCAACCCCATCATAAACGCAGCCAACCAACAGCAACATCTATTACTAACATCAAACCCCGCAACCCCAGGTACCTCAAACCAGACCACATTGTCCATCAACGATTTGGACTCCATACCAGCCTCCTACACCACCGGCCTTTCACCACCCAACTCACCCGCCGAAACCCCACATACGGCAGACCCCTATATACACTTATTCTCCCACCATCCCTCCGATGAACTACCACCGGCCCACGATCTCGGAATCGGCCCCACACGAACACTATCCATCCTGTTGATCAATGCCCGCTCCCTTGTACCGAAATTCCACCATCTTATACAAATATGCGCTACAGCCAGCCCGACCATCATTTGCATTACTGAAACATGGCTAACGCACTCAACGCCTAACGCTACTATCAATCTACCGGGATACGATATTCACAGAAATGATCGCCTAAATCGCTCACAAACCACAGGAGGTGGATGTCTATTATATACGAAAACTGAGCTCTCAGCACAAACCATTCTGGATCCCAACATCCAGACCACCGGTGATGCAGTTTGGATATCCTGCTGTAACTGTAACCCTACCATACTGATCGGCTGCATCTATATCCCTCCCTCCCAGGTCAGCGAATCAATTCCTCGTTTATGCGAAATCCTATCCCACGTCCAAGCCTTCCCACAAACTCTTAAACTACTTATGGGCGATTTCAACATGCCCAACATTTCCTGGAGCACCCTCAACTGCCCACCGAGGTATACGCCATTTTTAAACCAGCTAACAATCAATGGATGGTCGCAGCACGTCACACAACCAACTCGTGGAGGTAATGTACTCGACCTAATACTCAGCCATGGAGACACGCACATTACCACCCGTGTCGGTAAAGAATTTCCCCACAGCGACCACAAGATGGTCACATGCACAGTTTCTCTAGTCGGCAACAAACACCCACCCGCTAACCGCAGCTTTTTCCCACTCACTGAACCCATACTTGAGGCTTACGCTCTCCTTATACGAAACTCGGATTGGGATAAGTTCTTCCTTTCACACGATGTTCAAAACGCATCCGACATCTTCTACGAGAACACGATCCGCTCCCTACATCTTGCCTGCCCGCCCAAAAACATACCAACAAACCGCACCAACACCAGACCACAACTGCTTCCGCTAGACAAGAAAATCAAACACCACCACACCAATTACCTCAGATCAGGCAACATTTCCTCCCTATTAACGCTCCATCGCTTAAACCTGAGCAGATCACAGAAGCTGATTGCACTTGAAAGACACGAAGAGCACAAAGCTATTAATCATGCCAACCGTAATAGGCAAATAAGTAAGCTATTTAGACGCCGTTGCTTAACCAATGAGGAATGCATTACACTGATCATATCCAATGGATCACCCTTGACGTCCCCCCTAGAGATAAGCAACTGTCTCAACACATACTTCGCCAGCTGCTACAAACCTGCCAACCCATCCGCGGTACCCCCTATATCGACCAACTCTCCGAACCCTTCTCCCGCCAACCGGACACTACACCAAATCACCCCCACACTGTCCGATGTTGCCGCGAATCTGCGGCGTATAAAACCGTCTACCATACCAGGCCCAGATGGACTTCCACCATCGCTTCTAAAAGTCGATGACGCAGACACACCTACGTTAGTCTTAAATCTCTTCACACTATCTTTATCCCTTGGCTTCTTCCCAACGCAATGGAAACAATCCATCATCATACCCAGGTTCAAAACAGGACCGCACACATCTGTTTCCAGCTATCGTGGAATCCACCATACGTGCGTACTTTCACGCACCATCGAGCGGATCGTGCAACGCCCGCTAGTAGAATTATTATTAGCTAACAACGCTATCAGTCACCAACAATACGGATTCCTCTCCAAACGCTCCGTAATGTCATGCCAGCTGGACTTCTTTAATCACGTCTCCACAGCGATCAACGCCGGCCAAGCCATCGTTATTATCTTTCTTGATATACAAAAGGCATTCGACCAGGTCCCCCATCCAATACTACTGCAAAAGCTACAATTAGCAGGTGTCCAAGGCCCTCTTCTCCACTGGTTTGAATCCTATTTAGCCGATCGTTCACAACGTACCCTGATCGGCTCCAGTCTATCTGACCCTCTCCCAATTACAAGCGGGGTCGTTCAAGGCAGCGTGCTCGGCCCTATACTCTTCCTCCTCTACATAAATAATATCCTTCTTAGTATCTTACACGGCTGCCCATACCTATTTGCGGATGACATCAAAATAATTTACACCTTTAGTCCCGATACTGCTGAAGCAGCCCTTGCCAAAATCCAAAGCGACTTGGATTCACTAGCCCTCTGGTCTGACAACTCCGGGCTAAGATTCTCGGCCTCAAAATGCCAAGCTATCTTCTTTCGCTGCAGCCCGACCCATAGACTCTTTACCCTAAACGACTCACCTATCAACATTTCTCACGATGTGAGAGATTTGGGGATTCGCTACTCGTGCATCTTTAGCTTCTCCAAACAAATAGGGCATCAGACCGCCAAAGCCCGTCGGCTAACTGCCCTAATATGCCGTTCGCTTCATACGAAGGAAGCTAAAATAGCAACCTTTAAACAAATCGTACGGCCCCTCCTTGAATTCTGCCCTATATTCTCATCCCACTACACCCAGAAAGACCGAGCGCAAATTGAACGGGTTCAACGGTCGTTCACAAGGTGGATCTCCCCAAACTCACTAGAACTCTCCTATTCATCCCGTTGCCTTAATTTAGATTAGAACCGTTATGGCTACGAAGACTGAAACTCAATTTGGCCTTCTTCCACAGGATCATCCATGGGCTAACTCATTCAAATAGCTACACCTCACTACAACCTAGACCATGCGGTTACCCCCTGCGGAACCGGTCAATAGACCTTCACACACCCCTCTCGCGTACTAAGTTTCACGAACTCCACTTCCTCAACCTCTACCCCAGAATCTGGAACAAATTACCCGCAGATCTTCGCGGCATCGAAAACCACCATATTTTTGCTAAACGAATTAAGTCATACTTGACGGTTGAAGAGGTTTATAAACACTTCAAACCCCATGTGACTCTCAACGACCTATACACAAATGGCATTAAGGACTTATAAACTAAGCAACGAGTACACCCTGTGCCTGTATCCTGACCTTCCGCCACCCCCAAAATCCCCCCAATCATTTGGGAAAGGTTCAGCTAAGCCCCACAAACGTATCATTCCCCCAGGCGACACCTCTCTCCCACCGAAAGCATAGTCCGGAACTTCGGCAAGAGCCTCTGTGGTTTAGTCGCTTGAACCTAAACCCTGTTCCGCTGCAAATTATCCTCTATCCTCTGTCCAACAACACCAGGCTGTCCCTCCTCTGCGCAGCATACTGGACAGGCCCTTCGTATAGTCGTATAGTTGAATTAACTTATATAATTCAAACCTATTGCACTTCCTCCTACTACAGCATCTCTATACTGTAACCGTTTATACGGGAACGCTTTTCCCCATAACTGCACCACACTACTAATCACGGTGCACTCAGACGGCAACCACGTGTCCGCCATCATAAGGTAAAAGTTAAAGCCTACCTTAATCCTCAATCCACTATCGACAAGCCTTCGGAAGTAATCGCTACATAGGTCTTCTACCTACACTGCAAAACCCTCCTCATCCCCATCCAGCATGCCTGTCTTTTACTCTAGCTATACTACCTTCTCATACTTCCTCCAACTCCAGTTCTTTATTAACTCTGTACCATAGTATTCAGAACCGCTTCCCCCTGCAGCTTGCTGCAAAACGGATCTGTGCATTCAGACACAAACTGCTAAATTCCATCCTCTATATAAACTCAATACCTTTCCTAAGCCGCTTCCCATCTATAAACCATCTCCTACTGCCTATCGATGGCTTGTGTCCTCGGACCACGCACTCGGAGAAATACCCGCCTATTCATGGCTATTGCGCTCTAAGCTCAACCAGACTAATTCAACTAGATACATATTACATAGCACTGACACTGGACTTCTAGTCGGATTAGGTCTCAACAATTGCTAATTTCTCTCTACAGAAGAACTGTTACTTTAACCGTTTACCTCTTCCATCGCCTACCTACCCCTATTCGTTACATGCCTTGAATGCGAAAAAAACATGAATTTCAAAACAAAAAAGACGACCGGCACTAAGTATGTTGCTCCTTGATTTCACCCTATCTCTTCTTTGGCTTTATTACACTATTTGTCTTTTCCCCTGTGAAGTCACCGATGTCCGCTCCTAAAAAAGCAAAAAAGAACAAGAAAAAAAGAACAAAATGAAAAGAAAAAAAGAAAAGAATAAAAAAGAACAACAAAAAAGCTATAAAAAAGCGAAAAACAAAAAAACAATCACTAATATGCTGCATTCCCCATCTGTGCACCGTCCTAATGTACCTTTCCTCCTTCCGCACCCCCACATATGCTGTAACTTCTTCTCTCTCCTCCCCAGCTTCCCCATTCCTCCGCCTCATGTTAGAACGACCCAGCACCTTCTGTATGATTGTATTCAATTCCTTACTCGTCACTCCCGATGAACCTTCAGTCAATGTTACATCATCTTGCCTACTGAGACACTGTCCCCTATCTTCACCTCACTCCTACGGCACCTAGATCGTTTCTGTACCATTTACCGCTATTCACTGCTGGCTACATAATTACCGGCCAGAATTGCTGAAGCTCGCCCTACATCGCGACTGTTTTATACTGCATTGACTCCTTTGCACCAACCTCTCTCAATGTTGCATCATTCTGCCTATTGTGACTCTCTCCCCACATCTTCACCCCATTCTAACTGTTCTCAGATACCCTCTGTACCCTTTAATGCTATTCTCTGTTGGCCATGCAGCCACCGACCAGAAATGCTGAAGCTCGCCCCACTTTGTATCTATCTTATACATCTTGACTTCCTTTACACCGACTACCTGCTGTCAATGTTGCCTCATCCGGCCTACTGTGACTCCGTACCCCCATCTTCACCCCGTTCCAACTGTTCTCAGATACCCTTTGTACCCTTTAATGCTATTCTCTTTTGGCCACATAGCCACCGACCAGAAATGCTTGAGCTCGTCCCACGCTGAGACTGTCTATACCTCTCAGACCTCCTTCACACCAACTACCTGCTATCAATGCTGCATCATTTTGCCTACTGAGAAGCTGTCCCCTATTTTCACCAACCACCTCTTCGACTTACTTTGCACCAACTTCCTTTAGTCCTTGTTGCACCATTCAGCCTACTACGACTCTGTCCACCTAACTTTACCCCACTCCAACTGTACTCAGATACCCCTTGTACCCTTTATTACTACTTTCCTGTTGACTACATCACTACCGACCAGAAATGCTGAAACTCGTCCTACTTTGCGACCGTCTTATACCTCATAGAGCTCCTTCACCAACTACCCTGTCATAAATACACAATGCTCGTCCTTGCTACTTCTCTTTAACATCGACTACGTACCGCTACCTACAATCTCTGTAGCCCTACTATATCTGCTCTCTTTCGGCCCGATTTGTTGTGGTCTCTCTCATTGCTTAACTCGCCTGCGCTTATTCAAACGCTCTGATCGCTGTCTGGTTCCCCCATCTATCCTTGAACTCATAACCTACGCTGACAGCCACCACTTTCATCCAAATGCCGCAGACACTCTTAGTATTGTTCCAAATGCGTCTACTTTGTTGTGTTGATTGCTTTCATTTTGTTTCCTTTTGCCCAACTGTATCGATCCATCAATACCGTTTTCCCCCAATACTCTGGACATCTATAGCACATCTCACTGCTTCTACCTACTACGCATGCCCACCTACATCAACTTAACGTGCTGATAACTTGCTCTATCTTGAATCTCCCAATGACCGACCCTGTAACCGCCCACATTCTATGAATTGTACTTCCCTTATCCCGCAACGATTCAACTAACCTGCCCCCAACCATCCACCAAGCTATCTCTACTCCATCCATATTGTCTTACTCTGATAACCCCTGCACCTATCGATTCCATTCGTCCTTGCCTACACAAGCAGTACCTCGATCCTTAATCACAGCAATCTGTTTTATACTATAAATGTACTGCAACGTTTTCTTTTCCTCACCCCACATCCAACTATCATTCTCTCCTCTCTTTTTTTGTTGCCCTCACTAACTTGTACACCCCTCCCTGCTTCCTTCTCCCCATCTGTCCTCCCGTCTTCTCACCCAGCACCATCCCCGCCATATTTGCAGCAAAAAAAAATCGGAATGACTTCACTTGAGGTTTATTTGGGCTGGTTGGGAATCTAATATAACCTATTAACTGTTCCATTCGTATTCACTTTATCCTATGTTCACATACGGCCTATTCCGACCAATATAGCTCCAAGTCGCCAGCTTCCTCACGTGATGATATAACGCTTC